>JBBWSJ010000118.1:0-142841 GCA_038088505.1 Diaporthe velutina | reverse complement strand
AACCCTAACCCTAACCCTAACCCTAACCCTAACCCTAACCCTAACCCTTTTAATTGATAATTAAATTATAATTCTTAAACTAAAAAATAATTTAAATTATTAAATTATCTTACTAATTTTAAATAATTCCTATATACCTATATAATTATTATATATTATAAATAAAAACTTTTTAATTAAAAATAAAACTTATAAGTTAATTAAATATATATAATTATTTAAAGCTTAATATATTATTTAATATAATATAAAAAGCTTAATAAAGGTAACTTAATAAAAATCCTTATAAAAGTAAGTAAAAGTAGTTAAGGGTAGCTTAATAAAAATCTTTATAAATAAAAGTAAAAATAAAGGTAATTTAATAAAAATCCTTATAAAAATAAGAGTAACTTAATAAAAATCCTTATAAGAGTAAATAAGAGTAATTAAGAATAGCTTAATAAAAATCCTTATAAATAAGAGTAAGAATAAGGGTAATTTAATAAAAATCCTTATAAAAGTAAGGATAGCTTAATAAAAATCCCTATAGGAGTAAATAAGGGTAGCTAAAAATAACTTAATAAAAATCTTTATAAATAAGAGTAGGGATAAGGGTAACTTAATAAAAATCCTTATAGAAATAAGAATAGTTTAATAAGAATTCCTATAAAAGTAAGTAAAAATAGCTAAAGGTAGCTTAATAAAAATCCTTATAAATAAAAGTAGGGATAGGGGTAACCTAATAAAAATCCTTTTAAAAGTAAGGGTAGCTTAATAAAAATCCCTATAGGTAAGAGGATAAGGGCAGCTTAATAAAAATCCTTATAATTATAGGGTTAGTAAGGGTAGTAGCTTAATAAAAATTCTTATAAGTTAAATAGAATACCTATATAGGGTATATAGGTTTTTTTTTTTAATACCTATTATAGGGTATTAAAGTTTAGGGTACTATATAGTTTAACTATTACTAGATGCTGTAATTTTTATTTTCTATTATTTATAATAGTAGTAGTGTTATTTAGAGCTATAATATTAATTTTTATAGTAAGTGTAATATTAGAAAATTATATATTAAGCTTAAGGGCTGCAAATTAAGCTAGTAATATTAGATTTAACTAATTAAAAGCACTCTTTATTTAAACTCTTATTATATACCTTATTATTATTATATTTTTAGAAATAATAAATGTTTTTACTATTATAGATACAAGCTTTAGCCTTATTTCGCGGGCCTATAATATTGCCAGGTGGCTGTGGATAACTATTAAGAAAATCTAAAATGCGCTTAAGCTGTGAAATAATAGAAATAAGAGGTTTATTAGTAATATGAAGGAGAAGGTTGATATATTAATTGAACTTGTCGACTGGATGACCCGCTCCTCCTCGTGTGATTAATAGATTAAGTTAATGCTGGAGCCTCTGTTAAAAAGCTTTAAGGCCGACTCCCTTTAAATCAGAAACCGCCTTTAAGATATGCAGCCGACAACAAAGAGGGGCCGTGTTGAGTTCGCACTCAGGGGCGAAAAAGGCTTACGTGAGCTTCTGCGCCAGGTCGAGAATCGCACAGGCGATCTCCTGACCTCCCTCCATATGCTTGACCTGATTGATAATCTGCAACTGGCTAAGACTCCCAGCAAGCTAGAAGGACATGTATTCGTGCGCCATGGCGACAAAAAATTGATTCCTAATGCAACAGAACTATACACCACGGAGGCAGAGTATACACCTCTATCAGAAAACTTAAAGGCGGACATAGTGGTGCTGGTTGATACAGTCGACAAGAAGGCCATCAAAAAAGTGTGCGGCTTTCTTATGCGGCGAGTTGGAAGTGCCGGCGGAGGCTTTGTAATGGGTATTCTCCCGTGTCTCGGCTACCAGCACAACGAGCTTATGTTCAGGTTGCCACACAACGCAGATGCCCCTAAAACGCTGCATACTACAATGTCGGAGGACGTGGCCCAAGATCGCGTCGCATCACTAGGCCAACGTTTCGATCTCGCGCGGCAGCTCGCCGAAGCCGTCTTCATGCTCCAATCAGCCAATCTAATGCACAAAAATATTCGCGGAGACACCTTCCTCCTTCTCCAGCCCAAACAGGGTGTGCCTATACCACCGAAAGCCGATATCACAACTGCCGTCACCAACAGGGTTGAGGAATCTGAGCTCAAAGACCTGGAAAAGAAGGCCGAGAAAGACCCTAACCATGGGACACGGCGACCCCCTTCGCCACACCCCACCAAAGAGGACAAGAATCATGGAAGGAACAAGGACCCAGGTAATGATCACATGGATCCCAACCCCATCGGCGATCGCGGTCGCATGCGCAAGGCCAAGCGGTCCATAAGGAATGTCATGCGTAGCCTTTCGAGGGGCGGCTCGGACAAGAAGGTCTCCAAGACGACCGAGTTCAATGACTCACCGTCAAAGCCCGGCAGACTGGAGCAATGGCTCCCAGAAGACTCCACCGTCGCCATTCTGACAAATTGGTCAGAGGCCAAGCAAGACGGCGAAGTGTCCACCCGCTCCGGACCACTCGAAAACGAATGGCAGATTAAAGTGTATCGCCACCCGAGCCAGCAGCCCAAACATACCACAACGGCCTACAATTTTGGTCACGACATCTATTCTCTCGGCGTGTGCCTCCTCGAGATTGGGCTCTGGGATCCTCTTGTACACCCCGAGCCGATGAACTCCACGCAGCCGACGCCCTCGAGCACTTGTTGTCGCTGGGCGGCATTGCGTCCGTCAACTTACTCAAGAAGTCACTAAAGGACGCGCTAGACAAAGACGCGCTAGAGAAAGGTGGCAGCAGAGCAAAAGATGGCTTGGTGTTGGCGATGAAAGAGGAGGCGGGGATTGCAGCCGCGTCCCGGCTGAAGAGAGCGCTTGACGACCTCAAGGTGGACAGCAACCGAGAGGCAAGCCTTGCAGTTGCAAAGCAGCTCAAAGAAAAGATAGAGCTGGTCCTAAAAGAGGAGCGCTACCACGGAGTCAGCTATCGGCTGAGGGGGGCGCTGGTGGAGATCGTTATGGAGAAGGCACTGAAGGAGGAAGGGGACGGCAGTTCGACACTGGAGACGGCGAAAGATCTGAGGAAGGCAGTGAGGGCCGCGGTAAAGGATGAAAATGCGAAAAAATGCGTTAAGGAAACAGCCAATCGGTTCAAAACAGCGGCCGAGGGCGTGAAGTGGGACAAAAATGTCATGGAAAAAGCAAAAGAGGCGATGGATTCGGCGGTCAGCAGGGTAGAGGACGAGATGGGCGTCGGCGAAGAGGTCCGTCGGGTTGCTAAAAGTCTGGAGGACGTGGTGAGTAAAGCGAAAGAGAAAAGTCGGGACGATAACAGCGCAGCCGGCCCGAGAATTGTACAAGAGGTGAGGTCAATTGGGGAAAAGACGAGGTACGTGGCAACTGTGGACGAGCTGAACAGTTTGCTGAAGGAGGAGAATGGCGGCGACGCCCTGAGATGTGCACTCGTCGGCCTCGCCAATCAACAGCTTCCCCCTACCATGGGTGTCGACTACACTCGCCTTGTCGTCAAGTGTCTCGAGGTTTTCGATAATGGGTTTGGCATGGACATCGATTTCAAAGATTTGAGCCAGAAGGAAGCTTGTATCAAACTTGAGACTCAGATAATGGCACCGTTGAGGCGGGTGAACCTGGGTGAGTAGCAGGTAGTCGCGAAAGAGAGAAAGAATGAATATCTCTATATTCTCCCCCTACATTGAGCTGCCACTGGACCTGAAATAGCTACAAGGTCAGCATAGAGCTGTGTTAAAGTCAGGTAAGGGTGAGTCTAAAGTGAGCTTATTGAGTTTAGCTGTGCCGGCAGCCCGGAGCCTAGGCCATATTGAAGGCCAATAGACAACAGTAGACTTATCTCATGACTAGGTGAATGTTACTCAAAGTTCTGGATTCTAGTTGTAACATTAAGAACTATTGTCACAAAAGTGCCAGGAATAGGACCAGAACTAGCTGCCGGTCCAGTGAATGTGCCTCAGGCTGTAACTAGCACTAGAACAATATAGTACGCTGAGCATCTGAACTGGAGTCAGACAAGACGTGACTCCTTGTGGTGTGGTGGCTCGGTAGACGGTCTGATGTTCGCTTCATCACTTTCAATGTTGGTCTCGTAGCTGGTCGTATGTTGCTTGTACGTGCTGGGTCTGGTTGGCGCGCGAAATTGTTGGTTACCGCGGAATGGCGGTTCCGTCAGCTCCTCGGAGGGTGACGATGGTCACCGTTGTCTCCCACACGCACTGCTGGATAAGGTCTGACATTTCCGTTGTCTGCCTTCAGCCTATGAGCCGCTTGATGCCGGCAAGGAACACAGCCTCTGCGACCATAACTCCTACAAAAAAGGGAAATAGAAAAAGTATGTGGGGTGACAAATAGATATTCACATGAGCAGTTGGTAGCAAAGATTATGTTTTTGCAGAATCAACACAAAGCGTTATAAATGGCAGTTGATGGCACTATCTGCAGCTTGAACATGTAGCAAAAGGGATTTACACCACAGGGCTGTAGATCTAGCTTTTATGGCACGTAGTCTTCAGTGGACAATCCACAAAACACTGCACATGCAGACATACACTTGTTACGTCAGGGCACAATATGTGGCCGTGCTACATTCTCTTTGTCATGACTTGAACTACACACAATTCAAAGAATTTACTCAGTTTACGTATCTGCCCATATAATGAGGTTTTCGTGGAACATGGGTCCACTTCAAACAACAGCTTGATTGTGGAACCATAAGAAGTTTGTGCACAATACCCAACAAACAGATATAATCAATAGAACTGGACTGGTAATGAAACATCATAAGCAACTGGCCAACTGAAGTACCCAATCTGAGGAAGCAGGTTCTTTTTATGTTCCGATGATAAAATGCTCTTAACTTGAATAGCCTCCGAGAGAACTCAACACCTGTTGTAAAGATTTTGCGTGGCGAGAAGGTTTCTGGCGCTCCTTTGCCACGTTGCTGGGTAGCTAACAAAGTATAGTCTGTAGGCCTTGTACAAGTACTGGTCTACTTGTTGAGTATTTACAAGGCAATGCACGAGGTTATGTTTGCTAAAATTTAAATTAGTTACTATAAAAACAATAAACTATAAGACTGAATATACCTTGTTAGTAAAGTGCAAGGCTACATATAGGTGACCCCGCGAGGTGGCCATTGAACCGGAGAGGGCATCTTTTGAAGCGGTCGCACTGAGAAGGCCATTAAAATGTCTTGAGGTTTCTCCGGGTCCTCCTCCTCCACGTGGCCACCGGCCCGCGCCCTCAAAAGCTCTTCCACCCTGGCCGCCAACCCAACGTCATCGTGTCTCTCGGGTCCCTTGTCTCTTGTAGTAGGAATTCTGGCACCGTTGACAAACTTGAGCCCCGTGACGAGATAGTCTTCGTAGACTTGTGTTGCTTCTAAGCCGATCACATAGTCTTCGTAGTGTGGGTCTTGCCATGTTGGAAGGGGGAGGCCACGGGCGGCTTTTAGATAGGCCTCGTCCGGCTGCCACTCCTCTGTAGTGATGCTCTTGAAGACTATAGGTTCCCGGGCATGGGCCGGCGCTCGTTCTCCTCCTCCTCGTGGCTGAGTTTTGTAATCCTCTGACAGACCGGTAAAGCCCTCCCACAGGCGGAGGTCCTTTGCCTTGGGTGTCGTCTCGAGCAGCGCGTTGTAGCTCACCCTGGTCGAGAAGGGCGCCTCGATGTGGTCGCGCTCTGGGAGGATGTTCCTTGGCAGTGCAAAGATGAAGAATTTGCCTCCGCCGGGCCTCATCCGTATGATGCTGCCGAGCTGGATGGCTCCTTTGGTGGCCCTGTGCCTTGACAGCGATAGCCGGTAGAGCCTGTGTGGGGCGTCCGGTTCCGGCGTGGGCGGCGCCGGTGCCAGCATGGGCGGCGTTTCGAGGCTTATCTTTAGCGGACCGTGCGGACCGGTTATAAGGCCGCCGGGATATTGAACGCCGGGATATTGGACGAAAACTTGCTGCTCCAGGCCTTCAACATATTCTTCCTTAGATTGCAGGGAGTATTGTCTTTTTTCTTCTGGAAGCTGTAAAATCTTGTCCTTAAGGTCTTGGGCATAAAGCCCCTCGAATTTTGCCATTTTGAGGTATCTGTCCAAGTTTGGCTGTGAACCTAGCTTCTGGCTGTGATGGATGTGAGGCGTGTTTTGTGAGCTTGGTGTGTGTGCTTGCGTGCGTTGTGCACATGTGTGTGCGCGCGCGCGTGCGTGTGGGAAGAAGGGAAGCTGGGGTGGGCTTGGCTGGTAGCCTTTTATAAACGAGACCAGCTTGCTTTTTGCCCGGTCTCAAATAGCCTCGTCATGATGCTGTTACTATTTCTTAGCGGCCATTGGGATTTTTCAAAAATTATTGTTATTGGCACCATTTTCTTTTTTAAAAATGGGTCTTTGAGTGTTTACAACTGTATGAAGGGACTCACTGCAGCTCTTTTTTCTGTTTTTTTTTAAGGAAAAAAGGTACTGTGATTAGCTTGAGAATAAAACTCACTTGCTGTTTGCTATATAATCATTCGCCGGTGTTGGCCCTTGGGCTACTCGTCTCAACGGTTCTAGTCTATTTACTTAGGATACGCGGCGTCGAGCCGGTTTCAAATAGCCTTAGAACAAGGCTGTCGCTATTTTCTTAGCGACTATCACAATTTTTAAAAGCTTTTATTGTTATTAGCACTGTATTCTTTTAAAGGGTACTGTGATTGGGTTAAGAACAAAACTACTACCCAGTTGGAAGATAACGCCTGGACCATGCGAGTCAGTGCCTATATTCTGCGGGAGGCCTCGCATTGAAGGCAGGGGAAAAACCTCCAAGATTGCTGTTGGGGAGACACAGCTTTGCAAAGCAGTCAGCGACTTTTATGTCTATTGAACTGTGCAGGTTACAAAATGTACGCTGCACAAATTCCAATTGATTAGACTTGCCTATGAATGGTGACCAATCCAGAGACTGAGCTGTCATGTCGTGAAGTATCCCAACGTGCGTAGCAGACAAAGCAGCCCACTCTGCAAGGCCGGCAGCGAAATGGGGAGTGCCGAAGAGGAAAGCGCCTTCTCGGCGCCAACATGTGACCGCGCCGCTGACTCCCTCTCTCAAGTTCCAAATAGAAAGGACGATGGCCTTGATGCTCTTGGAGTTAGTCGGACAGCTGTTGGATGTGCCACGTTTAATGATGATAAGAGAACATGTGTTACCTGCTTGTACATAAGACCGCCATACCCATGAGCGAAGAAGATAACAGGCCGGTCCTCCTGTCCATCTTTGCAAATACCATTAATGCAGATTGGTATCTCCGATAGGAGGTTCCTCACATGTTGCTCGATCGTATCGGGTTCGAGAAAGTCCCCTAAGCTATCCAGTTTACCAGAATCCTAAATGTTGACTATAGATAAGTATACGGGCTTTGATAGCTTTGGTAGAATTCATTGGTATGAGCTTATCTGGCCATAGTGTATCTGAATCTGGCATCACCCAGGGCTTTTCTCAATCTTTAATAGAAAAAGAGTACAACCTTATTTTAATAACGCGCTTTTATATTAGGGATTCTAAGTTTTCCACTTAGTAGGGATTCCAACCTATTTAAGCTTAGCCTACTTACTATCTAATTAGCTAATATAGCATCTATTTTATACTATATTCTTAATAAGATAATTATGTTCACCCGTGCCTACTGTATCTTTATATACTCGCTCTTACTACTAAGGTAATTAATAATATTCCCCCTCTAAAGTTTGATCTCTATTTATAGTCCTACTAAAGATTAGGTTCTGTGGTGCATTAGTCACGCGCTAGGCTACCTTTTATAGAAATATAAAAAGCGTACGTTTAATTCCCGCCAGGATTACTAACTATACTGTTTACGTATTATTATTAGCATTATATTACTATTTATACCTAGGCTTAGTAGGTTTACTATAATGTGTTATGCTAGTATAAGTAAATATTTTCGTTTAAGTAAACCAGTATATAAAAGCGGGTTTAGAGAGAGATACAGCGGTAAATAAGCTGCTTCCTTGATAATCTACCTCCCCCCTCAACAATTGATACTACCTTCCGGTGTGTAGGCAATTTATAACCCAGATTTAGACTCTCAGCAGACCTAAGAAGCCATCCGTTGCATTCTTGTATCTCCGTCTGTTTCCCAGCCCGCACGTCTTGGAGCATCGAGCTGGTATGGGTCCTTACCTTGTGGCCAACATCGTAAACTATAAGTCGTAAATTGGAGAAAGAGAAACGCTGAAGAAGTGCTTCCCTGACTAGATCTTCCCTGGATGGTACTTCGTTAGCGCCGCCACCAAGGCTCTTCTGGCCAACTGAATCCAGCACCAGGCTGGTCAGCACGATGGTCGCTTCTCGGATGAGCGTGTCGACGACCTGCAGCAGCATGTCTCCGCGATCTGCAAACAGCTCTCCACTCTCACAGTCCATAATGGCGGTCAAGGGGTTGATGACTGAGTTTACGACGAGTTTCTCAAGCTGTGATGCCCATAGCTCTCCCGCGGAAACGACTCGAGCCGCAAGGTGAGGTGCCTGGGCCATCTGACTCAGAAGATAACGGTGTGCATCCTTCGAGTGCGCATTCGCGCTGATTGGCCCAATCAGCATGGCCGCCATCGATGCATGGACGCTCCTGAAGGGCGCCACCGAGGTGACGCCATGGGTTGTCACACACGCCAGCCAGCTCGGGCGCGTGTGGTCCTGGAAGCGAAGTCGCTGGTAGAGCTCCCCCGCGGGTGGCCAGAGATTGCACATGCCGTTCTGAACAAAGGCTACCGTCGACGCGCCATTCAAGTACCGCCTCAGCTTATCGATCTGCGGCATGACATCTGTTGCCTTTGTGGCCACGATGAGGTTCTTGATGGGCGTGAGCTCTTGGATCGGACCATTTGTCGGCTTTTCGTCCGTCCACCACTCCACATCAAAATCCGTGAACCTGTTCACCTTGCCGTGACGTGTCATCTCGATTCCCGGCGTTGAGTCCCAGTGTTCCAGAAGCGACTTTCGATGGACGACCAAGGTGATTGGTGGCTTCGCCGGGATTTGAGAGAGGCTGCTCGCAAGCAGGCGACCCAGGTTCCCAACTCCAAGCACATAAATCCTTTCTGGAGCTGTTCTGTCTTTTGCCGCCTTGTTTGGTGTTGGTGCGGGCGGACAGGGAGGGCCAGAGGTGAGATTCGCGGCTGTCCAAGCAAAGAGCCTCGGCGGAGGGCTGTTATCTTCAACAATTTTCCTGAGCCAGGCTGCTGGCGTCTGTTGAAGGCCGCCGCTCTGGGCTTGCTTTTGTTTAGAAAACATCGACCGGAAGTGCAGAACTGTCGGCGTTCAATGGTCACGGAGCGGGACTCGCCCGGCTCGGTATATGAGTATGCTAGGTCTTGGACTGAGAAACTGGGTATTCCACATGTGCACAACAGTCAGTATCAGATCGTCGGCGTGATGTGAAAAATAAATAGCATGTGAGGTATGCTCTGTACGAATTGGATCAAACCATAACGTCGGCTGCTCAGAGGACTCTTAAGAACTTTATTGAGGATTGGCAAAGGGTTGGTTAAAGCTTCGCAATTAGTGTTTTGTTCTGATTGGGTTTAGTATAGTATGGAGGACCTTAATCTTTAGCCCGACACGCTGTTACTCTAGTCCAGAATAGTGAAATTAATTGCCGAGAAGACATATCTAGTAGAAATTAAGCAAGAGGCAGGGCATTTAGAAATAAGCATTACATTAGATTCCAAATACGTGTAAACTTCGGTTCCCTATTGCTACACATCTGATAAATACGTAACACCCAAGCATTCTATTAAGCTTAGTTAGGAGGCTCTATACTAGACGAAAACTTATAACAGTAGCGTACCTACTTTTCTTAACAGCTGATACTTAGGAGGGAATAGCAGTTGCCTGGGAAGAGGACCCGGTCCACGTGCGAATTTCCCATGAACATTACTCGCTGACAATCAGGTCTGTCACACCCTAAAATTCCGATTAGGCCCGGATGCTAATTGTCTATTCCATCGGGCATAACACTTACTGTGTGCACCACTTAGCTTGCGGCTGACAATACGGCGAGTTAACCCTACGGGGAGGAATTCTTGCGATATTTCAGCATCCCCGGACGGCATGGGATTTAGGTGGCGTATAAGCAACCGGAGGCCGCCTTAATTCACCTCCAGCGCCCGGATACCGTCAAAGACAAATTTGCTGTGAACCTTTTGTGCTTGGCTATCCATGCTTTCTTTGCCATTCAACAGGGATCCTTTGGCATGGGTCTGAACCAGAGGATCCACCCGGGATTGCTCGGTCACCGGGCAACATGTGCAACGGAGCTCCTGTAGGGGTCTTGCCGTGATCCTGGTAGAGCCTCGGGATATCTTGAGGCCGACCTGGCAACGTCGGAGCCGTGCGACCTTCTGCGGCCGAAACGACTTACACGGAGATCGTCCCGAGCTTGCGCTCTCTCGGCGGTGATGATGATTGCATATATCGTCCAGCCACTGCCATCGTCCCGAGCAGTCTGAGAGCTCTCACAAGGGCGCACATTTCCAGATATTACGCACGTATCTCCCTTTGCATCTTCATCATCTGGAAGGGGTCGCGCGCGAATCTGGCAGAAATGACCACTGCCGCAGCTCAGACTATCGCGCCCACGGCCCGCCGGGCCTCTTGCGAGACCATTGCGTCAAGTCAGATTCGCATCCTCCGGACTTTCGACTCGGTACAGTCGTGGCGTCGCCCGTACCACCGCGACGGCAGCCTAGTTGGATTCGTCCCAACCATGGGCGCTCTGCACTACGGCCACCTCAGCCTCATCAGTGCCGCAGCTCGCGAGAGCGACCACGTGGTCGTCAGCATCTATATCAACCCGACCCAATTTGGCGCCAAGGACGACCTGTCATCCTATCCCGCGAACTGGGACGCTGACTGCCGCCTGCTTGCGGAGCTGGACCGCCAGCTAGCAAGGGATGGCACCAGAAAAGGTCGGATCAGCGCCGTCTTCGCGCCGACCGACAATGTCATGTACCCCACGGGCGTTCCAGGCCAAGAGCTCGAGTCCAAAGGCAGCTTTGTAACAATAACGCCAGTCGGCGAGGTGCTCGAGGGCGCGAGCCGGCCTACCTTCTTCCGCGGCGTCGCTACACACTGTATGAAACTATTTAATGCCATTCAGCCTGACAAGGCCTTTTTCGGCCAGAAGGACATCCAGCAGGCCGTCGTGGTTAAGAAGATGGTCAAGGACTTCCTCCTCCCTATCGACATATCAGTTTGTCCAACCGAGCGCGAGCCCGATGGCCTCGCACTGAGCTCGCGAAACGTCTATCTGGGCGAGAGGCGGCGGCAGGTAGCCCCAATTCTGATCCGCGCCCTGCAAGCTGCGGCGAGGCAGTATCACGACGGTGCAACGGACCGCGATGCTATCCTGAGCGCAGCCAAGCAAGTCGTAGCAGAGACGCAAGCACAGCAGGTGGCTATGCCGGCGGCGAGCAGAGTGAACTTCGAAGTTGATTACATCTCCCTTGCCGAGCCGGACACGATGGAGGAAGTTGCAGCGCATGTCACTCGCGAGAAAGGCGCCATACTCAGTGGGGCCATTAAGATATTCCCTGTCGAGACACCGCAGCCGGGCGAAGAGTTGGGGCACAGCGGCGGGCCTCTTGTTCGAATTATTGACAATGTTGTCTTGGAGAGCTCGATTTGATATGAGTCAAACAAAGAGCCTTTACAAGTCTCATAGCTGTCTTTCGTTAATTGCTACTTGGTTCCCTCAAAGGACAGAATCAAAGCTGCCCTCTTCAAATATTCAAATAGTAGGTGACAGTGATCTTCTATGTGCCCAGTAGACGACTTCCATACCAGTAGACCCCGTAGCCGTGGCTGGTATCGGTTTTGCTTGTTGAATTGGCTTGGTCTACGTGTAGTTCCAAACGCCATCGTCTCAACCCATTTTGTACCGCGCCCCTCCCCCCGGGCGAAGTTATAGATCGAGCAGCTTCAATCGTCTTAACTTACTTAATTCGCACATAGTATTATAGGGTAGTTCCGCACCTTGATGTCTAAAGAGTAACATATTCTATAAAATTATAAGATGATATTCCACCTGCGGCGAAGCCCGCATCCCTGCTGTGCGAACAAGCGAAAAAAGAACGCGAAATCATGAATAGAGCAATTCTGCTCCGACGCTATCGAGTGCCTTGACCAGTCCCTCGACAGTGCTCTTCAGCGTCTGGAAATTGACTACCACCCTGAAGAAGCTGCCCCGATCTCCTGCAGCGTAGTCCACCATGAAGCCCCGATCCATCAGTGCCTTGGCCAGCTGTGCCGTCCGCTTCGTGTTTTCTGCCGCGCAATCACCCGCCTTTCCGCCCGGTGCGTGGTAGAAGCATACTTGCAGACAGGGAGGTGGGTTAGGGGACAGAAGTTCGAAGTTCGGATGCTTCTGGATGACGGTCGCCAAGTAGCTGGCCATGTTGAAAGCATGGTCAATCTGGCGCTCGAAGCCTGTGGCGCCGTAGTAGATCCAAGCCAGCGCGAATTTGAGGGCATCGCCGCGACGGCCGCACTGCAGCGTAAAGTCGGCCATGTCCCATACTTCGTCTGCCTCCACGCCGCCCTGGCCCTCTCCCTTGTTTTCGTGCTCGCTTTCAACATCAGCATGAAACAGATAGTCGGCAGGGAGAGTGTTGGCACGATGAAACACGGCCGTATCGTTGGTGAGGAGCATCGAGCACGTCAGCGGCACGTTGAGCATTTTGTGGGGGCTGACCGTGATGGAGTCGGCGAGGTGAGATCCCGCGAGCTTGTAGTGATGCGTGGCCGAGAAGGCAGCCGGCCCTCCCCATGACGCGTCAACGTGCAGCCACATACCGAACTTACGGCAGACGGCGGCCACGGCCTCGAGCGGGTCGAATGCGCCCATCACCGTCGTGCCCGCCGTGGCATTGACATAGAGCGGCGTGCGGCCAGCCTGCTGGGCCGCTACGACAGCGCTGTTGAGCGCTGCCGGATCCATGCGGCCCGCCGAGTCGGCCGGGACTTTGACGACGGCAGCCGAACCTATCCCCATGGTGCGGGCTGCCTTCTCGATGCTGTAGTGGCCACCGACGCTGGTGAAGACAACGAAATCCTTATCCCTGTTGCCTTGAAACCGGCAGTCCGGGTACAGCGCGTTGCGTGCTGTGACTAGCGAGGTCAGGTTCGAGGCTGACCCTCCCTGACAGCAGATCCCGCCCGCACGAGATCCTTTGAAGCCAAAGAGAGCCGCCATTTCTCGGGTCGTCGTCTTCTCAACCACTGTAAGCACGGGCGAGACCTTGTACACGTGGACCTGGATTTGTATTCTGGTATCAGTGGGCCGACTCGTGCATCGATATACGGGACATAAGGGGCCTGACATTTGCGTTGAGGACAGAGAGCAGTAGCTCCGAGGCCACTCCAACCTGCATTCCTGTGTCAGCCTCTCAGATCTAAAGGACACGCCTCCTGGCTGCAACATACGGCATTGGTGCTCGCGGAGAGCTTGTCTAGAAAGCCTTGGTCCCACGTGTTGACGCTGTACTCGAGGACATCCTTGACGGTCTCCGCGAAACCGGCTCGGCCCTTTCCTTCCTGCTTTGGCAAGGAGAAGCTGAGTCGTTGTGCAAGTGCTTTGGGCTCGTACGACCTCACAAGCACGTTTCGAGCTTGAGGGTCTTGGACGCCAGTCGTGTCGCTTTCGCCAGTCGCTCGTGTCGATGCTGCTTGGTCGGCTGCGGCAATAAAGGGGACAATTAGAGATTTCACCACATCCACAAGCTGGTCCGTTAGTCTTCAGAAACATTATAATGGAGCGGAGGAGGCGATCTCACTAACATCGGCTGTTTCCTGTGCGCGATGAAGGCTAGTGGTCGCAGACATAGTGAGTGATGGCTTGATTTTCGATCTCACAAGGGAAACCTTGTCAATAATTCCAATTGGATCTCCATCTCGGTTATGCCCAGCGCTGGGTATTTAATCACGAGCCGGGACGTATTAGTGCTGTCATTGTGGATCGAGAACGTCTGTTGCCAACCACTCTCTCTTCCCAAGCCCCCCTCACCAGATACTGCTTTATCGAGATCGCCCGGTGCACAACGGTCTCGCTCATGGCCGACGTCGCAATTGTGGATCTGGCAGAATCGGCCCCGGCCCCGCAAGCCCGTATGGGACCTCGGGAAGGGTTGTGCCGACGTCAGTACGGCCGGCTGGTCGGAGTAAGTATAGCGTAGGCTCTACTATAACAGCGTCGCGGGATAATGTTTGAAGACGGCCCCCCCGCCAATCTTATGTAAAGTGAGCCGAGCCAATTCACCAACGGGCCCGAATCTGGCAACGGCGCAACAAAGATATTTTGCGATTTCAGACGGCACGCTACGAACACGCATGTTGAATGATTCACCGGCGTGGTGATGAGAGTGCTGAGACGCGAGCTCCCGGAGCTCGGGCCGAGGCCATGCACGTCTTCCGCAACATCTGACTCGCAAGCATCATACATCGACTGTAGCTCCACGAAGATAGGCTGATGGTTTGCGTCGTGGGCATGGCGCTATGGGGAGTCTCAGCCCGTTAATCTCCGCTAGGCTCATCACTCGAGCGGACTCCCAAGCCGTCCTTCAATACAAGGTAATACAATCCAATAGATTTCTCCCTCTTGCGCACGTCCACCTCGTTCCTGTGTTGGCGCGTGCGATCGAGCCCCCGAGCAAGGCCTCTGCCAGCAACACAGCCACCACAGCGATGGATCACCGATCCCGCCGCCAGCGTGCCTGCGGGTGGCCCTGCACGTAAGAAGGTGATGGTTGACACAACACGCGCTGAACAGGCAGAGCGAGCCCGTCACCGTCCTCATAGCCCACGACTTCCTCAGCGCGGCAGTCGCCGATATCGCGGCATGGACATGATGCTGGTCGGGGATAGCTTATCCATGATCTCGCTCGGCATGGACAACACCAGTGAGTCTCAGTCGACGAGATACTTCTGTATTGTCGGTCTGTCGCACGTGGTGCCAAAAGCGTCTTCACGGTGAGTTCAATACTTGCGTCCTCCAAGGCGGACTACGCATTCCAGCTTCTACCATCCACCAGGCAAGACTAAAGCACCCTGCAGATCGGCGATATCACCATGAGATCATATGAGAGGTCCCTCGAGCAAGCGCCTGGGGCGGCGATGTAATTCATCAAGGAAAGCCACGTCCAGGCAAGCCACGTCCAGGCAGTCAAGCTGGGAGCCGGCAAGGAGATGCCTCTCACTATTATAAAGATTACCAGCGGCGGTAAACCCGTCATAGCGCACGTCAAACTGACACCAGCGCCTGCATGCCCTCTGGGGTTTTTGCGTGCAGGATAAGTCTTGTGACGGCGTTTTCAGCGTTCTCGACAATGCGCTCGCCTTTCGAGAGGCGGAGGCTTTCGCCATGGTACTCGAGGCTGTCCTTATAGAGGTAGCACAAGTCATCACCGACAGGCTGTCAGTTCCTACCATCGGTATCGGAGCCGGCAATGGTTTTACAGGTCAGGTCCTCGTCAGTGCTGACGTGCTGGGCAATTTCACTCCATGGAGGTCCCTCCCTAAGTTCATCAAGAAGTACGAGGACGTGTGGACCAGTTCTAAGGAGGCAATCACCGCCTACAAGGTTGTCGTCAAGACGCGCCACTGCCCAGAGTGAGAACCTTGGAACACATGTATCGATTGACAAGGTGAAATTGGATGCGACTGAGCAAGAATTAGCCGGTCAAAAGTCTCTACAGTCTCGTCTCGACACAATACCCTTGAGCGTTTGTCACAAGATGCGCAAATCATTTCGTTACTGCATGTCCCCAGTCACTCTTTTCTACAGTCGCAATGGCTCTTGTTGCAAATATGCGTGCAGTGCTTTGAATTAGAATCAGTTTCCTGCATCACCAATACTTTGCGCAACATCAAGTTCACTCGAATGAGATGAGCGGGTACGCCAGGCCGTGTTCCCTAGCCCTTCCTTTTGGTTCTTTCTGCAAGCGCCACTCCATATGCTTGTGGACCGCAGGCACAGGATTCTTAGAAAGTAAAGAAGCTCATTCATACACTCGAGTTGCGAATTCCATTGTATGTCACGATTGGAAAGCTGTCTACACACACCACACCGCTGAGAAGCCGGCTGAGCCCGGAGGCGGAGCTTTCCTCCCGCCGTTCATCCCTGTGTCCCTACAAGTAACCTATGACGAATGCACGATCAAGACAAACCAACCTGCCAACAGGCTCCAGCTCCGTTCTCACCATAGGCAGACGCGCCGTCATCTTTGATCGTAGTCCTCCGCACGTCACGCCTGTACTTGAAGGCATACGACCCGCCATCCGTCGCACGGTGGATGACTGCCCTGTTATCCCACATGAGCAGATCGCCGTTGTTGTGCCACTGGACCGTGAGCTTGTACTCCGGCTTAGATATCCAGTCCAGCAGCTCATTGACCAAGGGAAGGCTTTCCTCCTTGGTCTTTCCGTCAAAGTGGTGCACCCATGTGGTGATGAATAGATTCTTCCGTCCAGACTGTTCGTGGAGCGGCACGAGTCGGTGCCGCGACATAGGTGACGCCAGCGGCTCAAGATCGGCGTAGGTCTCGGGCGCCGCCAGCTTCCGCTGGTGGTAAAACGAGTTATTCGTCACCAATTTTTCGAGCTGGGCCTGCTTCTCCGGCGGCAGATCTTCGAAAGCCTTACGAGTATCCAGAAACTCTGTCTCTCCGCCAGTTCCCGGTGGGGGCAGCTCGACCGCGCGCAGGATGGCGTAAGAGCACCTTCGGGGGTTGTAGGCCATGTCCGCATGCCACAGAAAGTTACCCTTGTACGCCGCCACCCGTATCGAGTCCGGGTTGGTCATTAGGTCTCCCTTCTCATCCAGGTTTGAGAGATCAAATATCTCTGGCTGTTCGGGGAATCGCATACGTCGGCCAGCCTTCATGAAGGCCTTGACATCGTCCAGGTCGCCAAAGTGTCTAGAGAACCGTATGTGCTCGTCGTTGTCGAGGTTGGCGCAGCGGAAAACGAGCACGCCATATTTGTGGACGGCATCCTTGATCTCCTGGATTATGGGGCCTGTAATTGTTTCTTGCCATGGCATTCCGTGCACTTCGGCTCCAAAGGTTTCGTGTAGAGGAGTGAAAGAAAGCGGCGTGTTAGACGTGATTGCAGACATGTTGATCTGGAAATGAGGACTTGTCTGGGGTTTGCTGATGGCGAATGAATTATCAGCCAACACCTTTTCACTATAGAAGCATCTCTTCCCAGCTTTTATATTGATTGTAATGCTGAGTCTACGCGTGTTTGAGCAAAATTGCCAGAGCCGTGCTTATGACTACTGAAAGTTGGCAGCTAATCTGTGTCTGCCTTTGCTGTGCCGCGTTGGCCTGCCAGGCTCGGGTTTAGAGTCTAGGGGGCGACTCATTAGCCCCTGGCGACAACTACGAGAGCTGGGAGCGTTTCGGAGTAACTTGTAGCCGATCGAAGTAACTTGTGGCCGATCGGACGCATCGGAGGCCTTCTGACTCGCAGTTCGGCCATGTCTCCTGACCGGGTCAAGTGGTGCCTTGTAAGCCGCCCATTACCATTAAACTGACTATTACTGGGTGGGGGAAGCTGTAGATTATGATCGGAACAATTCTGACCAGGTTCAAAGTGTGAAGCTCACCATGAAAAGCTGGGTTGTGAAGATTAGCAGGCTGATTTAGATATCTGTTACAGAAACAACTTCTGGGGGTGTGTTTTAAGCTGGACTTAGTAAGATATAAATGCTGATACCAACTGCTGTAGAGCTCATAGGGTAAAAGTCGAGTCGTGTGAGTTGTGTAAGTTGTGTACAACGTATCGCTCGTGACATCGGGATTGTGGGGCCACGCAAAGTCCCCTCTCGAAGTCTTCTTTTGCCTTTAACACGAATTGACCTCAATTTCACGACTTCGGCAATGATCTGTAGAACACGGTATACATGAATAGCAAGGTATCAATATTATGATATTTTCCGTATTCAGCAAGATGATAGCAATTATGGAATAAACTTGAAAGATAGGGTTGACCACGATCTGGCAGTGTTCGGTCTGATGGCTGATGTCACATTATATTCAGATAGAGCCAAAACATCTATGGTGAATTGCGTTCTTGTGCAAGTAAGAGGGTTATCTCTCACGATCGCTGTGGTGAGTCGGAGATACTCGTGGTGCTATTTGTGCATGCTATCACATCACGAGATCTAGGGTGGTGGCTTGACAGGAGTATGTGGTGCATGGACATTTCGCTAACACTACCAGGCATCGGACCGATACTTCTCCAGGAAGTCTTTCGCCACAGTATGGACATCCTCGAACTTCTCCAACTGCAGCACCAAGCATTGCAAAATTTGGTTTATGCTTGCCGGGTCGCGGTCTCGCTCTAGAATATACCTGTACTTCTTCAGAAAGTTGAACGCTTGGGACAAGACGATCGGTACGAGGGGATGCATCTGGAGGCTCGCGAGTCAACAACGCGTCGAATAGGACAAAGACAGTCGCAGCCACGGGCGAGCATGGATTTACCTTGAAACAGTCAGCTTGAGCAAGCGTGGTTGTAGATTGCGCTATATTGACAACAGAGTTGTAAGCATTGGAGACCTGATCGACGTGCAGCTCCGGGTCGTCCATGTGCTCGGCGAGTGTCTCGAGCAGGTGCACGACGCAGCCGTGGTTCAAGAGGTGAGCGAGGATGAGCAAAGACGTAGAAGACCTAAGCGGGAATTGGCCTCCGGACCGAAACCGCAGGTCCAGGGCTTGGACGAGCCAAGCGTGCCGCCTTTGGCACTCGCCGTCACCGGCCGCTGCGCTACTGCTTATGTCGGGCGGCATTGGCATCTTCCGCGCCTTCGCGGCCGCCGCAAGCCGTCTGTGGGTTAGACATCGTCCATAAAGGGTAATCGCGACTATGCTTTCTGCGAAGCAGGCGTGCAATTCTACACGTGGTGCTTCGAGTACGTCGGTCAGGGTATGCATTACAGTCGGCTCCGAAGCCTGGTATGCGTCCTCGGGCCACGGTAGTGGTAGATATGCCTGATTGTGACCAAGAGAATCGGGGGCTTTGGTTAGCCACAGAGCCAAGCCGCGAGAGAGGGGGCTTGCTTACCGTCTCGTCCTGTAAAGTGATATGACAGTGGTCGAGCGAGTGGACCATCCGGTCGAAGCAAAATGCAACCCAGAAGGCCCGACCTCTCTCCTCCTTTAATGTGACGTCTTTGCTATTGCCTGCACAGTTGGGTGTTAGGAGCCCCGTATCGTCGGCCATACTATCTCCTGTATGCCGCAAGTTGAAACATGCCGCCTGTACGAGGCGAGATATTCTCGTAGCTGAAAGTATAGCCACTTGGCGATCGTGCCGAATCAAGTCGCAGTGACCAATGAGGAGCCATGCTTGGATCTGCTCAAGCTGTAATGTGCCCACAGGCGCCCACAAGTGCCCCTGCTCGCCACCATCCAGAGCCTGCAAGAGCTGCCTCGTGTGCGTATAGAGGCTCATGTACATGTCGTGGAACCGAGGGCAAAGCGCTGCTGCGACTGTCCATACCGCGGCCCGCAAGCATTCCTGACTCGGCGTGATTACATCAAGGTCGGCCCAAGAGTGAAAGCGGTTTCTGTGCAGTAAAGGCATAAAGGAGTGTGCCCTATCAAAGTATATTGCTTCCCTGCCATGACGGGACAAGTCAGTGTTTCGACCACGTTTATGGGGGTGTCAGTCAAGTCTTACAAGTCCGCCTTAACCAGTTTGTTCAAACTGACCCCGAGCTGTCTCGTGTCCCGAATGTACGAGTGCCGGCTGGAATGCTCCATTGGCAAGCAGAGGTCTGTCGGAGGGAGAGTGAGGTCGAGCCACGCCATGAAGTCCGGGTCCGCTCTGGCATCCCAACCCTGGCCGCTGTCATGACCGGTGCCAGCATACACATCAGACACCACATTGCTGCAGTTATTCGCATGATGAGGTTCTTGGTCAATCTGAGAGTTACGCCGTGTAGCGCGTTCAGACATTGCTACCTGGCTTGCAGCCACTTCGCTAGGTGCTGCCGTATAAACAGTCGGCAATGTCAACTGGTCTCCGGCTTGTTGCACTGCTAGCTTCTGTTTGAGAGTCGCTGCAGAAAGCGTTAGTACGCAAGATCCATTCATGCGAAGAGAATTCCGGGGGAATGATAAAGACAGGAGACAAACGAACGTACTGACTTCGGCTTTGAGCCGCTCGAGTTCTCCTTTCCGGGGCCCTCTCTTAAGTCTCTCGTGTACGAAGACGCACTCGAAGCTATGCTTCACGCATTGCCCACATCGTGGGCGCACTTTGTCGCACTTCACCTTTCGAGACCGGCATGATTTGCAGGCAGTGATGACGCTGGCTGGCATTGACTTACCCATGGCTCGTTCTCGCCCGCTCGCGGGGTTTGTGTCTTTAACATGGGAGAGTTTGGCACGACTCTAGATCGCCGGAGGATGAGACATTCGCCGAGCACTTATCAACTACCTGTTTGCTGGCTGGTATCTGCCCAGTCTCGCTGTAATTATGTGGAGTCTGTGGGGCATGGCCCCTGGCACTGTACAAAATACAAACTTTATTTACTAGTTTAGCTGGGGCAGAAGGGCGGCAGTGAAACCCAACCAACTCTCCAAATCTCCACCAAAATGTTAGCAAATCGCCAACTTTTAACAGTATATTTATCTCAACCTACAAAGTGTGTGCTAATATTTCTTATTGCCAGTCTATTCAGAATTATCTGTAATCTGTGTAAATATGGTTTTATTGTCAATTGACTTGTTGTTGCAATGTGTATGATGGGTTGAATGTTCTAAAGTGTATAGGGCGTGAAGGTTGGTCGGGTTTCACTGCCGCCCTTCTATAGGGTAGCAACGTAATTAAAGTTTCCAGGGGATGCAGGCTAAAAGCGGCAGAACCCGCAGGTACTAGCGTGCATATGTGGAATTGTTTGATTTGTAAGATCATATCAGGTAATAATGACAACAGCAATTGGGGCTGCCGCGGCTATACCTCGGATGTCATATAAAGTTTAGCGGAAGCGCCGGAATACACAGCAAGCCAGGGTGCAGTTCATAGACAAAAGTTCCGCTACATACACCAACGCCTCATATAATTATATCTCACGCTGTATACAGTTTATATGGGTGCACTAGTATAGGCAACGTCAACTAAGGACTTGCAAAGGCCCTAGGAGGTTGGGCCTCCTTATGTTACATATATCATTGAAGGCCGGATACCTCAACTGCTGCACTAATATTTCTGGCCCGAGCTTCAAGACCCCTTTCAACGCCGCCGGACAATAGTTTAAGCACCAAAATTCGGGGGAAGAATAGTGACTTTGATAGCATAAAATGAAATTATTTGACCCGGATTCTTTGGCATTCATTTATAGGTCATCTTGGAAAGGCGACAAAACGAAAAGCCTCGTCGTTGATGTCTTGATGGACGGTTTCAAAGCGGTCGACACAGTGGCCCAACCCAAGGATAATAAGGAAGATCTAGTTGGTGCTGCTCTTAGAGAGCTGATTAAGATGAAAACCTTGAGGTGACAGGATATCTATGTAGGCAAACCTCCAGATATGATCTTAGCAGCTTTAAATTCGTGTCTAATAGCCTGAGTAGATACAAACTAAATTCTCTCTAGAAGGGGCATAGAACCCTTGCGACATGCCTTTTAAAAGCGGTGTGGGCTTGGAGAGCAAGCCCGCCAGTTTGTGGCATTATCCCTTCGCAACTTACAACTGAGTGAGGACTTAGAATCAGAATCAGAAGCATACATCGATTGCATATTACTACATTCGCCTGTTGACAACGTTTAGAGAACATTGGAGGTGTAGGCTATCATTAAAACGTATGTCCCATGTAGGGTTCAGGCCTTGGGTATATGTAATGTCAACCTCCCAATCCTAAAAGTCTTATATGCAAAGTCGCTGATGGAGCCTTCCATTGTGCAGAATCGGCTTGTATCAGCTTCAAACTACGATTGGGATACTAGAAAATACTGTGCAGAGAGACAGATAATGTGCCAGAGGTTTTGGGTATTAACTCATAATGCCGACCTGCTCACGTCTGCTCCCGTGAAAGAGCTTGAAGCGGAAACAAAAGCGACTGTTAAAGCGGCTATGTATAGCCTCTCCACGAGTCTAGATATCGAATGAAGAATTCTAGCCATTGGAACATAATTCTAAATAACTTCCTATCCTCTGTTTCAAGGTAATAATACATGATATGCACGCAAGGACAGAGTTGACATATTTTTAGTATAGTAGCTTTTACACTATTTTTGTAGATTATAATATTTTATATTTGTAGGATAAAGACGTATTAAAAGACTATATCTCTTTTAAAATTCTAGTGATTTCCTTATATGTTTTCAACCGTGCATTTGTCTTACATCTGTGAGTATGTGTGTGATTGCACCCCAGTGACTGCTAGCATTCACTGAGGCTCTGGCCCCACACCCCTCAGGCTTAAATCCCCTCCACGACAATTTCTACTAGATCTTTTCCTGAGTGAATACTCAGGTGGGTTAATTGAGAAGAGGGTGTATAACCATCCGCACTCAGTACTTACTCTCTCCGAGTACTTCCGTGCGTGAGATGAAAGACCGGAAAAAGTATCATTGAATAAATGAATGAATGAATGAATGAATGAAGATGTAAACATGTCCACGTCTGTGTGGTACATTCTTCTACGTCTCACACCTTTCCACTGTATTTCTCGCCCTCGAACAGGAATATCAGTTCTTGACTCTGTCCCCCGATTCCGCGCGAGAGCCTGGATGCGAGTACAGTACATGGCTCACCCAGAGGGCGGTACCACAAAATACCTGGCCGCGGAGCCTCAGGGGTGGTCGTTGCACAGGGAGTACGGAGCAATGTTCCATCATAGCTTGCAACCCTGCAGACGAAATTTTTTCACGGTGTTGGTATCTAGTATTGCTCTTATCAACCGGCACGTGAAGTCCTATTTCCGACGGCGTGCGTATCTGGGACAAAGCCCAGGCTTAGCCGAGGATGCTGATCCCGAGGTAGCCCATGTAGTCTATGTTCCAAAGTTCTATGCTTCAAGTGCGAAAGCTGACTTTTCGGTAGTAATTACAGCTAGGGTTGGTGATTTTAACATGCCATGTTAAAAGCGGCGCGAAGGATTGGCCAAGAGAACGATAGCAGCAGAAAGGGGTTGTAGTCGTAGGAGTTAGCTTAGGTTATTGTCGGGCTACTTGTGTCGACGGTCTGCCGCCGGTCTCAACTAGCCTCGTCTGTGCGGCCTCACGAGGCTATCTATGTTTTTCAAGGTTCATCTATTGTTATCGATATTGTATACCTATCTAACGCTGGGTCTTTGAGCGTTTACTACTGTGTGAAGGGACCGCCTACAGCTTCAAAAGAGCACGTATACGGATTAAGAACGAAACCACTTAGGTTATTGTCTTGGCTACTACGATACTTTGAGGGCCAGATCAGGGGTGAGAGCGACCTCAAATAAGGCTTGATTATGCCTCAGGTCATTAGATATCGTCCCTGCGTGGCACGTGCTGAGAATGGGTTAGTATCCCGATCCAAGCCAGTCCGCGGCTCTGCAATCCCTGGCTTATTGTCTTTTGCCCTTGTTTTGCATATGCTTATATTGAGGCGGGACAACATGCCAACACTACTAACTAAATAGGCTGGCCACCCATCCAAGCCTACCTAGGTATTTTGCTGACTTCTCTTCCTACCTCATTTTACTCACAGAACTAATCCTTACTCCTACCAATATTGCTCATGCAATCATCCCCACCTCTAAGGCGGGCAGGAAGTCGAGTAAGAGGGGTGAAAACGCTTCGGAGGACATGTCTGTCTCACCAGCCTGGGGCTCGCTGCCTGCCGAGCAAAAAGTTGTGGTACGTGCTGCCACGGAATCCTTTCGGAGGGCGCCGAGTTGACACTTTTGTCACCATACACAGGACCAGTGGGACCATGAGTCTGCTGTGGCATCAGCAGAGCAGCGAGAACAGCTGATTCGCGCGTTTCCAAGAAGACACCATCAGCTCAGAATCGGGCCGCAGCCCGTCCGAGGAAGAAGTGCGCAGCATCCTAGAGCCGTGGCGCGCGCAGGAACTCCGCCCGATAGCCCAACAGCACAACGAGCGGGACCCGTACGGGTGCTACTTTGTCCTGCGGACCTACTACGGCGGTGGAGAGGCCGATGATGCCAAGCTGCAGGAGTGGCTTGACCAAGACCCCAATCAGGGGTTCGAGATCACGGAGCACGACAGGTCGTGGCAGGTGCTTGACGACGCCGCCCTGTTCAACGTGGGCGGTGACGACGGCGACAACTGGCAGCGCGTCTATCACGTCCTGCCTGAGCTTGCGGCACCTGGTCGGGAGCGTCGGCCGCCTAGTGACTTTGACAATGTGCGTGAGATGGCCACCATGCACAATGATGACCCTGAGGACGAGGACTTTGAGTTCTGGATCTTGACCATGGCCATCACAGGCAACTGGCTACTTGTTGCTGACCGTCATGCCTTTGAGAACGACGAGCTGCGTCTCGTGTTCCGCGACAACAAGGGCAATGTCGTCAAGGGGTCACGCATTAGGCCCGACGAGCTGGGTGAGCTGTCACTTTGTCAGCTGCAGGGCACCGTTCACGAGTCTGAATATTGGCTACACGGTGAAGTGGGTGAGGATTATCGGACGGGTCGTCGGATAATGCGTGAATTGCTACCTAGGGCTGGACAGTAATGTGACGCCTTGATGGTATAGGAGAGACAACATGAATGTCACATCAACAACTGCATGGCCGCTTTGGGACAAAAGGACTTTTTCAAGGATGCAGAGTTTGCTAAGACCCTCAAAGAGAGCAGTGACAGTATTAGTGTATTGTGTATTTATAATAGTATTATTACACGGGCTGTATTATATATAAATTCACGCAGTGCACTCTTGATTAACTAGGTTTAATATAAAGGCAACCAAAAATGAGAAATGGATGATAAGCGTCGCTTAGTCCCTGTTATTGCGCTTCAGTTGTAATCCTCAATCATGTCAAGCTTTGATCTTTCGCTTCTGGGCTTCACTAAAAGCTGGATGTGAAGCAGATGCGAAGCAGAGTTAAGATAGGACGCCTAATGGAAAAAGCAAGATGATGCGGTGGTAGATGACTTAGTATCGCACACCCTTGTTTATTGAGGTCTTCAATGGAGGCCATTGATACTTCTCCAAGTATTGCCTGACTGATGAAGATGGGGGGATCCCTGGTAGGGCGCCTGGGAATGAGTGGCCCCATTCCCAGCAGGCCAGGTTCTGTTATGATCAGAGACACGATGATGATTTGCATGAGGAGCTGCACCCTGATTACCCCACCCGGACGACGAAACGTGTTGGGCTGCGCGCCTTGGATCCGGGTCCTGCACTGTGGACCGCTCGTGGACCACCTCTGGTCTTAGGTTGGGGTGATATGGAGCAGGTGAGGTGTTGAGCTGAGGCTGTGGTTGTGACTGGGCTGGAGGTATCGCCGAGTTGACAGACCTGTGCTCGACCTGAGGTGTATTCGGTCCTTGATGTTGAAAATTCGGATTCGGAACCCTGAAAGGGGTTCGAACAATTTCGGCTCGCGGTGGAATCGTTGTAGTGTCACTGGCAGGGTTGCCGAGGGATAGTTGGCGGCTGAAATCTGAATACGTGGCGATAACCTTGGCAGTATTGTCCTCGGTGTTATGCGCGCGTCGTGGTGCACCCTGTTGCACAGTGCCAGGCGGTATAGAGTCGGACAGCTCGAGTTTCTTTTTGAGACCATTCTGGGCAAGGATTGCCAGATAATCAGCACGAGATTCGGATGCCTGAGTAGGTTCAGCTGAAAAGTTGGGAACCAAATGATGGGGCTCCACCGTGGCCTCAACAATCGTGTTGGCTTGGTTCAGCAGGCCTGGGTTGTTGACGCTCATATTGGTTGATATGGTGGTCTCTACATCAGCGTCAGGCGCTGAGGTTGTTCTGTTTGGCTCATTGGGCGAAGGAACAGCTGCCTCGTCGGGATGTGTTTCATGCGATTCAGATCCTGGTGTGCTGCTGATTGAGATGATGTCGAAAGAATTCCTCCGTAGGTTCCCGTCGCTGTTGTCCGCAGCCCCGATCGATGTCTCAAGGCTAGGGAAGCGTATGGGTTCACGGCGTTCGTTGACGACTGGCACTGGTCCAGCTTTCACTCGTGTGCCCCACGGCTCATCAATGATGGGTTCAGGTAAATTGCTGTCGTCCAGCTCAGGTGTTTGGTGCGTCTCGTCATTTCGCCGGCTGATAGCATCTAAGAAGCATAATTAGTAAACAAATGCAAGTCGCAAGAAATTGAACACGAACAAGCCATACCATCATGCACGTCCATTTCACTAGGTGGATTCCCCTCTGACGGAATTTGAGCTCGTGCTCTCAGGTACGCCGGAACAGATCGAATGTGAGGAACGTCAGACGCGGCCGTCGACTCAGTGTCCAGAACATCGAACAAGTCTTTTGCTGCCATCCAGGCGACATCGCTTTTAGAAGGGAACTCCAAGCCGTCGTCGAAGAACATGACAGGGAACCGACGCTGTGCTACTTTTGCTCCCCCATCTTCGAAGCCCTCTTTCCACTCAAGCGTCTTTGTGGTCGTGTCATAGCGATAGCACGTGGGCAGCTCGTCTAGCAGATCCAGGGTCTCCAGGTCCTCTGGCACGCCAACGTCCTCCATATTCGCGGTTGGTAGTAAGAGTACAGGCCAGATCTTCTTGCCCTTACCCCAGTAAACGAGGTAAATCTGACCCGGTGTTGGACTGACAATGTCTCCTCGGCCTCGGCGACCATGCCTGCTGCCACTGGCTGTTGTGTCATCTGGTGGACGGGGCCCTTCCTCTTCTTGTCTGCGGAATGCACGGCGAGCGACGTCATTATTCTTCTCCGCACGTTCTTTGGTGCACTCTAGAACAGGAATGCCGAACTTTTCGACAACGTGCGCAGCATCTCTAGACTGACAACCATGCTGTAAGCTACCAAGATGAGACCCAGCAGTACGCAAGGGGTTGTCTTTGAATTCGCGAGGGCAGTGCTGGCAACGGATTATGTACCACTGATCAGTGCCTTTGGGGTGTTCGACGATGATGTGTTTTGTCTTGGCGTGACCTTTCTGATAAATCTCGTTGAAGAACATGTATGTTATCATCTTGCCGGCGGGAGCAGTCCGTTTACGCCGTCCATGCGATTCGGGTTCCGTATCGGGTTTACGCTTACGCTAGATGTTGTCAGCAGTACATTCCATGTTTTGCAGGCAGCAAGAAGCATCCTCACAGTCGACGAGGCAGTAGCATCAGCACGTACAGGCCTCGCGGACGACGCGGGTGGCGATCTGGCAGGATGTTCGGCAGGAGACACAACCTCAGGCTCGGGCTCGGTAGCAGGTGGTGTAGGTTGGTTGGCTGGTGTGGGGATGTTGCTGGTCGCATCTGATGCATTCTTCGTCAAATCCCGGATAGCATTCTGAATCAAATCCAGGCCGACTGCATGGATGAGGCGGCGGCAAAGATTCTCGATTGCGAGTCGCCGCTGGTGTTCAAAGTCCTTGTTTTTCGCGTCCAGAGTTACTTGGTGATCTTGGTGGAGCTCATACAACTCGGCGCTGTGTCTCAGAATATCCTCTCGGAATCTGTATTTCTCTGCGCGGCTTGGCGCAGAATGATGGCTTTGTAGGGCTCGGTCGATGCTGACGTTGACTGCTGCTCGCCTCTCTTCAAACGCCGCCTGGGGGGTCTTCATCCCATGCAGTGCCAGGTAGGTCTGGTCGGCCGACTCTCGGACGGCGAACACGACGCGCATGGCATAATCAAGGTCAGACATCGTTAGCAGACCGGATGGGAAAGCCGGCGTTATCACTATGGGAGAGATACAGGAGGGTGACTAGAGGTCAATCGCAACGATGTAGCGGAAAGCTGTCGCAAAGAACGACGGGATTTCTGAGCGCGACATGGACGAGGGAAAACACACGAGGCCAGATGGAAATGAGGGGCTGGCTGCATGTTGGCTGTTGGCTGTTGGCTGTTGGTTGTTTTGTGTTGGTTGTTAGTTGCTGGTTCCTGGAATAATAATAGTAATATTAAATCTCCTATTGACGAAGAGGCGCTAGTAGGGCTGAGGGGCACCGCCCAAGCCATCTCCACCTCCTTTTAGCCCACCATCCATCACAAATAGTTTTCTTGGGGGAAGTGCTTGCTGCTGGTTCTCATGCCATGTCAAAATAACACTGCATGGCATGGTCAATTGCACATGGCATATCAGTCGTTTAGTTCTAAAATGCCCTCACTGCACCCGTCATAACATCACAATACGTCTCCACACCACCGAGAAACCCACACACTGCACAGTCAGTTTTGCGGCATTTCTCGTGCTTTCTCGACTGCCTTTGCGGAACAGGAAATATGCGACGTCACTGACGAACTCGAATCCGCGGCCGACATTTGCAGCTGTGACTCAGCTCGCCAAGCAGTTTTTGGTGGACATCTCGGGATTCACTGTTCAAAAGCCGTATTGAATTATCCACATCACAGCTCACAGGCTCATAGAGCCACAAGCGAGTCATAGACTTATGGGCACTACGACAGCAATGGCAGCACGTTAGCGTCTCTGGGCGTGCCCCACAGGTCGTAGCTGATAGGGCGTAGCTAGTTCTTGAAGAACAACCCGTAGTGGACCCCATTTTCTTACAAATCAACCATATTATGGAACTCCATATTGATAGGTTCCGGATACCTCAAAGTCGTCACCCAGGCTTTAATGCCACCTCTTTAAAGGCAATTTTATCAAAGTACTTGCAAAGGCAGACATCCTCCAAAATGGCGCTACCACCAGAATTTAACGTCGGTGTACCCGACCTCGAATACTTTACACCGCGGCACCTGACCTCCCCAGGCACACCCGCATCGACGAACACCACCGCGACCATCCCGAAGCTCTTCCAGCCCTTGACCATCCGCGGTACAACCATCCGCAATCGCATCCTCATCGCGCCCATGTGCCAGTACTCTGCCGCCTCCCATGGACCAGCGACCGGCGCGCTGACCGACTACCACATTGCGACTCTTGGCCACTACGCTCTGAAGGGCGCTGGGCTGGTCATGGTCGAAGCAACGGGTGTCCAGCCTAATGGGCGCATATCGCCCAACTGCCCCGGCCTCTGGAGCGATGCGCAAATACCTGCGTTACGGAGAGTAAGCGACTTTGTCAAATCCCAAGGAGCCCTGAGTGGGGTTCAATTAGCGCATGCAGGGAGGAAGGCAAGTACATGCGCGCCGTGGATTGCAGAGGCGCAGAGGATGAGTGATGGAAAGTCAAAAGTTAGTATCAGGGCGACCCAGGCTGCAGGAGGCTGGCCGGGGGATGTTGTTGGGCCGATGGGCGGCGAGGAGTGGACATGGGACGGGATGGCTGTAGACGACGAGGCGGGTGGGTTTTGGGCGCCAAGGGCGCTGAGTGACGAGGAGATTGGAGAGCTGGTGCAGGACTGGGCCCGGGCAGCGGAGAGGGGTGTCAAGGCAGGCGTTGATGTTATCGAGATTCATGGGGCCCATGGGTATCTCATTCACCAGTTCCTTTCGCCAGTTACGAACCGCAGGACCGACAAGTATGGCGGCAGTTTCGAGAACAGAACAAGGCTACTGGTTGAGATCATCCAGGCCATCCGCGCTGTGATCCCACAGACAATGCCCTTGTACCTCCGTATCAGCTCCACGGAGTGGATGGAGGAGACGGAGGTGGGCAAACAACTTGGTAGCTGGGATGTCGAGAGCTCGATCCGGTTGGCCAAGATGGTCGCTGGCCTGGGGGTCGATCTTATCGATGTCAGCAGTGGCGGCAATCATCCGGCGCAGAAGTTGAACCCATTTAACACAAAAGACTATCAGACACGAATTGCCTCGCGCATCAGACAGGAAGTAAAGGAAGAGGGCACCAGACTGTTCATCGGCGCTGTTGGTCTAATCACGGAAGCTGAGCAGGCGAGAGACATTGTTGAAGAAGGTGGTGCTGTTGGCAAGCAGACGGCAGATGCGGAGACTGCGAAAGAAGCGCAAGCTGCATTGGGCATGACAGAGCCTAGGAACGGCAAGGAGCCTCAGGCGGACGTCATCTTGGTGGCGCGACAGTTCATGCGTGAGCCAGAGTGGGTGTTGAAGGTGGCATGGCAGCTTGGTGTTGATGTTGCGTGGCCGAGTCAGTTTCGAAGGGTTCGCTTCCCTACGTTGTAGCTTTGACGCTGTCGTGGGTGCTTACAGGAGAGAGATACTAGATATAAAGACGTAGATTCAAGGCCGTAGAATGCTATACAGTCTAATTGGCCACGCTTAAAATGCATGTTGGATGGTAGCTGGCTCCATTTAGCAAGCTTGGCCTGAATAATCATTTGTGTGGGGCGGTGTCAAGTAACTGTATTGGCCAGTCAAGTAGGGCTGTCGCCACCTCACCCCTCCAACATGAACTTTTGAGGCTCTCGCTCCGCCGCGATCGAATGGAGAAGCGGCTAGAGATCGTCAAACCCTTTCGCCAACTATACCAACGCGCGCTTAGTTGTGCATTTCTTTTCTCGTTGCAGTGGCCGGTACTCCGGAATGCTGATTTGATCTTACTACCACATTCGCCGTTGTCTGCCTCTAGCCTGTGCTGCCACAGTACTCACTGCTTCTTCCATTGCCGATTTGGAGTACCTCGCAACCTACGCAAGCTCAACGTCGTCGCGCCTATACGAACGCTTGTTACCAGCACTTCTTCCAATCGAATCAATATGGCTTCGACACAGACCGATCATGCGGGCCCTGCTCTGACAGCCGACAAGGAGCAACAAAGCGGCGTTGTGATGACCGATTCAGGAGACAGTGAAGAGGGCAGAGATGCATACCGACCAGGTGGATTCCATCCACTGGCAGTCTACATCGGTGATGTGTATGCAAAAAGGTACGAAGTGATGAGCAAGATTGGTTGCGGCCGTTATTCAACAGTTTGGCTGGTTAAAGACCTCTCAAAGGCGTGAGTGCACACCATCTCTCCATGCACGCCAACACCACCCCCCTCCGGTATCCGTTCCCAGGCTCACACTAAGTCGGTCTGTAACGTGCAGGCCGGATGATGAGCACCGATTTAGGGCTCTCAAAGTTCTGAGCGCGGATTGTTACAGCCAGGACAATCCCATCTTCGAGAGGGAGATTCTCACTCATCTTCGGGACGGAAACCGTAAACTGCTGGGCTACAAATACATCTGCCACCTTGTCGACGATTTCGAGCTCAAGGGCCCCAACGGTAACCATGTCTGCCTCGTTTTGGAGCTTATGGGAGAGAACTTGCGGACCTTTGGCGTCTGGTTCCAAGAGCATATGGTGCCTACCCCGATCATGCGCAAGTTCACTTTCCAACTGGTGACTGCCCTCGACTTTGCTCACGAGAGTAACGTGATTCATACCGGTATGTCGCTAATCTGAAGAACTATGGTACGGACAGTCAAACTCAACATTTTATAGATATCAAGCCCGACAACATATTTGTCAAGTTTCGAGACATGCAACGTATCGAATCAGAATACCTTGTCAAGGAGCCCATCCCGAAACAAGATAAGGCCGAGGAACGGTACAATCCGATCCAATCTCTACCCTTACGGGCATACTCTTTCGGGGCCGATCTCACACGATTTGGCGAGCTCGACGTCGCGTTGGGCGACTGGGGGGTGTCGAGCTGGGCCACCAAGCATCTGACTGAAAACATTCAGCCCGTCGCTCTTCGGGCTCCAGAGGTCCTTATCAAGGCTCCGTGGGATACGAAAGTCGATTGGTGGAACCTGGGCGCTGTGGTTTTCGAAGTGTACCGTGCCGTTCGCCTGTTCGATGGACGAATTCCGCCCGACGGCCACTACGAAGTTAGGGAACATCTGGCAGAGATTGTCGACCTTTTCGGCCCCTTCCCTAGGGCCTTGATAGAGAAGGGTGATGACACCGTTCGGAGCATGTTTAACGACGAAGGAACAATCAAAGACGCCGAGCCGATGGGCCGTCCACCTCTTGAGTCAGAAGCATTTCTACCAGGTCTGGACCAGACTTCGAAAGACGTATTTGGATCTTTTCTCTGGTATATGATGAAGATAAATCCAGCCGAACGGCCGACACCTGAAGAACTTGTGCAATATCCTTGGTTGGACCCAAAAAGCCGATGGTGAATTTGGCACACCTCATTCTACCAAGCTGTTTTGGTCGGTCTGAGGTCATCGCTACCATATCTTATCATAACGTTTTCTAGGTTCCCAGCTAGTCAATGTTACGTGGGTAAATAACCATTTGCAAGCAGCATGTGGATAGTCATCAATACCAGCCCATGACACCTTAGCGCTGCCGCTGCGGCGCAGCATGGGCATGCAGTTGGCTTGGCTTGAAACCAACATGTCGACCCCGCTGGGGCTCAACCAACCTTCTCTCCCTGTCTTCTCACACATCTCCTTACAATTCTCACTTCTACATCCCGAGGTCGCTTCGCAGTCTATTCCATCTAATCACACTATTGGTTTCGATAGCTCAGTATTGTTCTGAGGCCGCCGGTCCACTACGAGTGCAAAATGACGACTCTTTATGTCTTGTATGTGCTGGGCAGGTACTCCCTCTTGTTCCTAGTGCCTTCGGTAAGTCCATACTACCAGCTGAGGTTGAGAGGTACCTGGAAGTTAATAACTTCGAACAAGCTCTCTTTACTATTTACTTACCGCGTTCTGTTTCATCCTCTTAGCCAGTACCCTGGCCCATTCTTTGCGAAGCTCACCGACGGCTATGACGGCTTCTACGCTTTGTTTATGCGTCTACACTTGGCAGTGTCACGAGATCAGAACAAGTACGGTGCGTTATAAACCGATTGCGCGATGGTCATCGTGAACGTAGTGCATGTGGGCTGACAGACTTCCTGCCATAGGGCCTGTGGTTCGACAAGGTCCGAACAAACTTGTCTTCAATACGGTCAATGCCCTCCAAGGTAGGTACACCAGCAACAATCAACCGGTCTTAATTTTTCCAGCACCCGCTGACATCATAACAGAAATCTATAACAGTGACCGCGTCACCAAGTCCCACGTCTACACTCTTCTTCTTCGCGCAAAAACAAGCCCACATGTGTTCAACTGCATCGACAAGAGACTCCACCGAGAGAAGCGCAAGGTCGTCAGCAAAGCCATAACAGATCGAGCAATCCACATGTTTGAACCTACTATGGTGGAACAAATTGACGTCTTCCTCAGACAGGTGTTGGCTTCCGTCCCCGAATGCGAACCAGTTAATATGTCTCAACGTTGCAAGTGGCTTGGGTTTGATATTGTCGGCCTGTTGGCATTCGGATACCAGCTCAACATCCAAACCCAACCAGATCATAGATTCATCCTGAAGGGGCTCGTTGCCGGCAATTACAAAAGCAATGCGTTCATGCAATTCCCTCTATTGAAGGAACTGGGTTTGGACACTGCGCTGCATGGGTTGAGCAACTCCAGCCGGAATAGGTTTCTTGCTGTCCTTGAAAAAATGGCGAGCACCCGGCTGTCGCAGGGCAGGGATGCAAGGAAAGATCTCGTCTTCTTTGTGGCAGAGGGAGCCGAAGGAAATAAGCTTGACGATACTCAGCTCCGGGAGCTTCTTTACTCTGAAGGTCTTTGTAGGTCACTTCTAACATTGAATTGACTGGTGTCCTTTTCCTCATTCTAGTTGGCCATACGGCACGAGGCGTTCCCACAGGATGAGATGTGCATTCCAAGAACATCATCGCTGATTTCGATCTATCCAGTCTTTTTCCCAGCTGGCGGTGATACAACAGCTACCGCACTGAGCGCCCTGTTTTTCTATCTCAGCCGCAACCCTGGCGCCTATGGCAAACTGGCTGAGGAAATTCGCACAACCTTCAAAAGTGACGCTGAGATCCGTGGAGGGCCGAAACTCTCTGGTTGTCGCTATCTTCGCGCCTGTATTGAAGAGGCCCTGCGCATGTCTCCTCCAGTAAGTAGGACCCCAGCATCAAGCTTTAGGTTCTTTATGACCCAGTAGCCACATTTGTCGGCCATATTCGGTCTGGATACTCGCAGAGAATACTTATGAACCGCGTGTCCTCGTATCCTGGACCATATGCATTCCTCGACCCAATCAGGTCGCGCGCTTGATAATAATAACTAATGCGTCTCTCAGGTTTCCGGCGTGCCATGGAGAGAACTCGCCAAGGGGGCCGATGATCCGTGCAGCGGCGAGCCCTTCATCGTGGATGGACACGTGGTGCCGCCGGGGACGCAGGTAGGCGTCTGTACGTACGCACTGCACCACAACGAGAAGTATTTCCCGGAGCCGTTCGCCTTCCGACCTGAGCGGTGGCTTGTGGAGGAGTCGGGGGAGAAAGCGCTGGCGGAGATGCATTCTGCATTCGCGCCCTTCTCTGTCGGCGCGCGCTCCTGCACCGGTAAAAGTATGGCGTATCTAGAGACAAGCCTCGTCATAGCGAGGACGCTTTGGTTCCTTGACTTTGAGCCGGCTCCAGGAAAGTTAGGCGAGGCTGGTGCTGGGAAACCCGGGGCGAAGGGAGGGAGAGAAAGGCCTGAAGAATTTCAGTTGTATGACATCTTCTCGGCCACTCACGATGGGCCGAACCTAGTGTTCCGATACAGAGGCGAGTTTTGGAAGAACTTTGTTGGAAGGGCTTCAAAATAGCCAACTGAAATTGACGGGAACACCTATGAGCATTTGCAACAGGGTCGGGGCTGGGGGTTGCCTTCGATCATGGCCTTTTGTAAGGGACTATGAGTCTTGATTTGCCGCCTCCACTTGAACATAAGATTTTGGCCGTGCTAAAAGATTTCCGCCGAGTCTCCGGTGTGTTTTCAATTGTGCTATGTCGTCTATTACCTAGGTAAAGGGGATGAGGTTGCAGTAAGCTGATCGTCTTGACAAAACTGGGATATGGACGCGGCCGGTCCTTTCCACAAACAGAAAAGCAATGTGTAGCATAAAGTATTATTTTCAAAGCATCGCCTAGGCTGATATGCTCTTGTTGCGGAACTACTAGAATTAATCTATGCTTCCATATCTCAGCTAACGCAATGACTTCATCGAAGCTATAATCGCCTTCGTGCCCTTGAGACATTTTAACCCCACTTAATTTTTGTCCAGGACCGCCAGCGCAAAGTAGGCTACTTGCTCTTGAAGCCTTTTTGTACCGCCTCTCCAGTCAGCTTTGAATGGCCAGCCGAAAGTTTTCGAAAGAGCTCCGGCCCGTACACTGAAATGTCATGAGGAACAGTGTATCCTGTCTCTTCAACTATCTCATCCCAATGATCTCGCACGGTTGCGAGGTCCCATTCCTCTTGTGGAGATCCAAGAAAGCCCGGGGTCTGTGCCAAAAAGATACGGTTCATGAGGCGGCCTGCGACCGAGAATGACTCTCCGGTGATCCCAAAGTCCTGATGTGCTAGCCACAATACGCCAGGAGCGATATCTGCGGAAGGCATGTAAGCTTTCATCGCATCCATCACCTCGTTGCTCTGGATTGCTCTGGCCGCGCCAGGCGAGTAACCAGATGTGGCGACAGTGTTGACAAGGATGCCATGCTCTTTTCCCTCCAGTGCAAGTGACTTGGCAAACCCAACGAGGGCGAGCTTAGCAGCGGAGTAGGTTGTGCTCGTAGCCCCGCCAAACATCATATCCGAGGTGACCATGATAACGCGCCCATAACCCTGCTTCTTGAGCTGCGGCCACGCGGCTTGAGTGGTGTTCCAGGAACCTCCGACATGAACATGGAACATGTCCCATAGGGCCTCTTCCGAGGTATCTTCGAATAGGGCAGGTGCGGCGTAGCCGGCATTATTGATAACAATGTCGATACGCCCAAACGCATTTATAGCGGCCTGCACCAGTCCGTTGGCCACAGATCTGTCAGCAACGCTGCCGACGAAAGCAATTGCCTTGCCTCCGGCGTCGGTAATGTCTTTGACCGTGGGATCTGCGGTGTTGGCCGAAGTACTGTTGACGACAACAGCTGCACCGAGACGCGCGAGAAGAAGTGCGTACTCCCGGCCAAGACCACGACCGGAGCCGGTCACGATAGCAACGCGACCGTCGAAATTGAGGGGGGCGTTTGACATTTTATACAGGACTCGCGATATAAAGGTTGACTCTGGGCTTTGAGAATTGCAGCCTGGACGTGTGGTCGTTCATTCTTCTCTGTAATCGACCTCCATTTAAATATGTTTTGCAACTGGATTTCCTTGCGTCTGGTATTAAGCGTGCTGCCAGCGTGTGTTAAATTAACTTTGTTCTGTTTCGGCCGGATTTGTAATTTAGAGTCCGCCGACACTCCACTTCTCGGCGACTTTTGTAAAGCAAGCGGCGAACCATGGCTCCGAGATAGTGGAGAACAAAGGTTAGCTGGCCGCTCCCGGATCGGCGCCGACGCAAATGCTGCCTCGGTGTCCAGGGAGTACCCGTTCCGCATCCTTTCCAAGAGATGTGCTGATGGGGTTGTGCCGCCAGCATCGCTGGTGCCATTACTGTCGTGGTTAAGGGACTGAGACCATGTACGCCTCGAGAAATGGTCCTCTCTCCGCGCATGGATTAATCCCGACCAAGGTCGTATTTCAGCTATTACTCCATGACAAATCCACAAACCGATACGTGTTCATCAAACTCCGTAGTGGCAGAACGCAGAACGCAGAACGATCTACGACCCACAAGACCTCGCCAAAGTATGGTGCGAACTCCGCTTTGGGCATGAACTTGATCAGGGTATACACGGGCGGTCTAAGAGAAGCAAAAGGCAGGTATAAAAGCCTGGCACCACCCCGCTTCATCCTGAACTGATAATCAAAGGTCAACCGACAAATAAACATCAACCACCTTTCCAGACCTTCAGATATGAAGGTTGCTATCCTTGGAGCAACGGGCCAGACCGGCAAATCCATTGCCCATGGCCTTCTGAGTTCGGCAGACGAGTTTGTAAGACGGCTGTCCCACACATGCCTGGCACAGGAGGCCGGCCTAAGCTGACCGAACCGCCTCTAGGACGTGACTGCACTCGTTCGACCTTCTTCGCTGCAAGATGCTGAGCTTCTGGACTTGCTCAACAAAGGGGCCAAAGCCTCAGCTGTTGATTTGGCCGGGTCGCAGACAGAACTGGCCGAGACATTGGAGGGCTTCGATGTTGTTATCTCAGCCATCAGCGCAGCCAACATTTCTCAACAGTTCACATTTGTCGACGCCGTCAAAGCTGCCGGCGTCAAGCGCTTCTTGCCATGCAACTTTGGCTTGATCCAAGCTCCCGTTGGTGTCCTTGCCGTAGCAGACCAGGTAAGACCTCGGCTAGATGGAAGGGCTATTGACTCTTACTTACTGTGCTGGCAGAAAGAAGAAGTCCTTAACTATGTCAAGGCGGCCCATGTCCCCTACACCGTCGTTGATGTTGGATACTGGTACCAGCTCGCATTTCCCCACCTGCCCTCGGAACGGACCAACTATATCTCACCTGCGGTGTTTGACCAGATCACTGGAGATGGGAATGTCCTTTCTGCATATTCCGACTTGAGAGACATTGGGAAATGGGTCGCCCTTATCATCGCAGACCCTCGTACTCTGAACAAGAAGGTCTTCGTCTACAGTGCCATCAGCACCACCAACCATATCTACGATGCCTTGGAGCAGGCCAGCGGAGAGAAGATACCCAGGAAATACGTGGGTTTCAACCAATTCATCACGGCTGATCTTACAAATCACCATATTGACCTTTTAATTCTAGATCTCTAAGGAGAAGGTTACCGCCGAAGCAGTACGAGGACTTGCAGCACCACGGAGTCCAACCTCGTACGCCTATTTCGATTGGGTCAAGTATCAATATTGGAACATCATGTTTGTTCGCGAGGACAACACGCCAGAGTATGCCGAGTATCTGGGCTACCTGGACGCCACAAAGCTATATCCCGAAGTCGCAACCACGAGCCTGGTAGACTTCGCTAAGCAGGCCGTTGGGGGGCAGGTCCCTGTTACATATGCCAAATTGCAGGCCGCAGCTAGAGCGGCCGCGGCTGGACAACAGTAAGTAAAACTAGGTCATTCGAAGATCCTTGCGTTTGGCAATCTCAAGTAGGTAGTTTCGTTGTACATCAATATACATGCTCTTTTAAAACTACAAGAAGTCCCTCAATAGTAGTAAGCACATACTACCTGGCATTACATGGGTATATTTAATTTAGTAAGCAAGCTATAATAGTGGTTAGCAACATCGCCTCCTCTTGTCAGCCTTTGTATATGGTATTATGGAGCGGAGGCGGGTATAAGAGAATCCTGTGATAAAGGCATTAACCCTAAGTTCTTAGTACTGTTCTTAATTCTTTGCTTAGCGAATTACGGAACTCCTTTAACTCTAAATTTCGTAGGTAAATTTATATTACTATACGGTATATTTAAAAGATTACCTATACTAGGAGCTTTAGCCGCTTCTTCTATAGTGCTTTTAGCTGCTTATACAATATATATGTTTAACAGAATAGCTTTTAGTAGTTTATTTAGTAAATTCTTCGAAGAAAATATAAGTAATATAAATAAAAGAGAATTCTTTATATTATTTATATTAGTATTATTTACTATCTTATTTAGAATATATCCTAATTTTATTTTAGATAGTTTATATTATAGTATTTCAACTTTAATTTATAGCATAGGTTAGTTAGGGGAAGGAGATTTATCTCTATCTATTATAGGGATTTTCTTCGTTAGTTTAGCTAGAAAAAGTAATATAAAGGGGGAATAGTAAAATATTCCCCTACTTTTATTTTTCTTTAAAGCAAATTATTTCTATAACCGGCCGAAAGATAGTTTTACCTTTTTACAATTTAGCTTTTTTAAGTAATATTTTACAGATCGTAAAACTAAAGAGTTTATAGAGTAGTTTTTGTAAAGCCGGATTTATTATCCTATAGCGGAGAGGGTTTTTTCTTAATTATATAGAATAAGAAGTTTTTTATATTTACCTTTATTATTCGGCTTTATATTAATAATATAGGGGTTTTAAACTATATTTAATCTACTTTAGGAATAGGAAAAGTAATAATTTATAATAAATTAGCTAGATTCCTTATAGCGAGTTAAAGTGGATTACCCTTAATTATTAATTTATTTACTTTAAACCCTCTAAATTCTAGTAAATATTTTAATTTTTTTACTCCTTTAGCAAAAAAAAGCTTTATAGGTGGGTATTCCGCCTAGTAGCTTTAATTCCGCTGTAAGTGTATAACTAATAAATAAGCTAGGTATTAAAGTTCTCCCGAGCCTTTAAAGAGATTAATAGCTTTTATATAGTAGTTAGGTTTCTTATTGTTTTTATTGCTTTTTTTAAGTATTTAGATATAAGTTTGCTATTTATAATAAGAAGGTAAGTTTAGGATTATTAGTATATTATAATAAGTAATAGAAAGATGGGTAGTACTTATCTCGCTATATAGGCGATTTAGCTAGGTAGTGGTATAAATAAATAAGAGGTATATATATTAAAAATATATTTATTTAATTAAATATATATTATATATAATAGAGTATTATAATTAAAATATTTATTTAAAATTATTAAAGCTAGTTTATTAGTTTAACGATATTTATTATCTATTAATTATAAAAAAAAAATATAAAATGAGAATATTAAAAAGTTATCTTTTATTAAAATTAGCTAATAGATATATTATAGATATTTTATAACTAAGTAATTTAAGTTATATGTGAAATTTTAGTTTATTATTAGCTGTTTATTTAGTTATATAAATAGTAACTGGAGTAACTTTAGCTATATACTATAATCTTAGTATTTTAAAAGTATTTAACTTAGTAGAGTATATTATAAGAGATATAAATAATGGGTGATTAGTCTGTTATTTATACGCTAATACTATATTAGTATTTTTCTTCTTAGTTTATTTATATATAGGAAGAGGTATATATTACGGATCTTATAGAGCTTTAAGAATATTAATTTAAGCTATAGGAATTATAATATTTATTGTATTAGTTATTATAGCCTTTTTGGGATATATACTGCTATACGGGCAAATGTTACTATAAGGTGCTATAGTTATTACAAATTTAATTAGTGCTGTACTATGAATAGGACAAGATATAGTTGAGTCGAAAAATATTACGATAATTATTAGTTTATGTTTTTTGTTGTTATTTTTGTTTTTGGTGACAATGTTCCTGTTAAATCCGGATATTTCTTTACCTACAATAGGTGTTATACATAATAATGCCTTAAAAAAAGGTAATAAAACTTTAAAATCAGATAAAAAAGAATATATTTCAATACCTTCGTCTTTTTTAGCTTTTTTAGTAGGGTTAATTGATGGAGACGGATACATTCAAGTTACTAAAACATCTAAAGGATTTATAACAATTAAACTTGTAATATCACTTCACTTAGAAGATATTTCAAGCTTAGAGTATATTCACTCAGTTTTAAAAATAGGAAAGATTAATGTATATAAAGATTTAAGAAGTCCAACTTGTAAGTTAGTAATAAATAAAACAGATTTACAGGAAATATTGTTTCCTTTACTTATATATCATAAAATTTTCTTCTTAACCACCCTACGGGTTGATCAATTTAATTTAGCTATGTATATAATGAAAAACGATATAAAAATGTATAATAAAATTCCAAGTATAAATACTATACCTGTTGTTTTTGATATACCAAAAACTCCATTAGATTATATATTGTTATATTTTTTTAAAAATTGAATTGTAGGATTTATATGTTCTGAGGGTTTATTTTTTATTAAAAGTAATAATGATGGTTGTTTTTAATTAAAATAAAGAATACATACTAATTTATTCGAAGCTTTTAAACTAATATTTGGAACTAACCGAAAAATAGATACAACAAATAATTTTAATTAATTTGGTGTTAGTTCTAAATGTGATATACAGAAAGTTATAAATTTTTTTTTATTTTTAGGTTTATATCCTTTAGTGGGATTGAAATATATTTAATATTTGAAATGATTAAATAATTTGCGGGAAAGTTTGCGTTATAATACTTTAAATTATCCTAATACAAAATAAAATATAAATTAATATTTGTAATGGGCTCCTTAAATTAGTAGGGTTTTAATCTCTATTCTAATTTAGAGGTAAATGGGGAAAATTATAAGGAAATCTAATAAGTTACCTCCGTTTTATTAGATTATTTGTAACGAAACTTAATTTGGTATATAAAAAGGATTAAGAACGTTTAATGACTAATGAGTGAGTTATACCGACAATAAGCTTAACACGATAACCCTAAAATCTTTATACTATTATGAAGGTTTAAGATATAGTCTTAATACACTTGTAAAGGTGTAAAGTATTAATTAAAAATAATACATAAAATATTGTCATTTGAGGATGCAAGGCTTTTTTTGTCAAGGTTATGAGCCTCATGGGCTCAGGACCCATAGAGTGGGGTCGTACAAACTGTACAACCCGCGCATTTGAACGTTTCGCATCCCTAAAACACTCTCTCGGCTTCTCTGAGTAACCTTCTTTTCGTATTCAGGCATCTCTCCTGTGTCTAACAGTATCATAACTAGGGACAAGCTGCCGAGTCTAGGGAGCTGCTTAGCTCTCGTGAGCACTTTAATCCCTCTCATTCAAGGCTATGCCTGATCTCATAATGCAACGATCTAAGAGCGTGCCATCAACAACTTCGACTTTGCCACAGGGAACTGAAACCGCAGAAACTACATGACGAAGCTTGGGCGATGGATGCCCAACATCTCCGTACTGGCTGACTCGGCCATCAAGGCGCTGGACGCCATCACCGACAGCCAGGATCCCTACTGAACACCCTAACTTCCTCGGGAACCACTGCGCCGGCAGATCAGGTATTTCAACCGCAGAAGTACCTATGATCATGTCCATTCGTCGTTATGTGGCATGATCTGTGTCACGTCAAGCCCATCATTCGACCCGCCATGTAAGCCACTCTGGAACATTGTCTCATCAACATTTGGGTGGGGTGATGAGTGCCCCAGAATCCCGGAGAATCCTGGAGTTAAAAAAGTTCACACCGAGTGCACCCGCCTTAAGTCCGAGTCAAGGGGCAAGCTCTGTAGGTGGTGTGCATAAAGTCATAACAGCGAGCCGTCAAAGAAGGGGGCAAATCGGCAACCTAAAATTTAAGAATCAATGCTTGGTTTCTGAATAGACTTGAATATTTGAGCTTGCGATATTTGTGTGTACGCTTCTTCCTATTTTCAAATTGCGCTGAGATTGCAACAGGCCTGCCGAGTGAAGCTTGAGGATACGCAAGAATACGCACCATCCATAGTGGCGATTGCATCCTGACAGTGGACCGGTAGCCTCGTGCGGACTTTCCAAGCTCTTGAAATACACGATGGCCCTGAATTGATTCCACTCGTGATAAATACGGCAATGGCCGCGGGAGATAATGTCGTCAACCCAGGCCTTAATTCCGGTTCGCACAGCGAAGTTTTGTTCACCAAGGATATTCATATTTTTCCTGTCAGGGTCACTCCTGCCCTGTAGTCTACCGACGTGTTCTTCTGTGCCTCTTCGCCCTACTCCCTGGCTAGTTTACCCATTGGCGTTCAGACATCATGGAGTCGTTCTTTTATCCCCTTCCGATTGGGGGCACAGTCACTGGCATTCGCATTACAACCCTCCCCGACAAGTCTTGCGTCAGATCCCGCCCTGTAGTCGTTGCCCTTCATGGTGGGATGTACGAATCCCACTATTTCGATGCCGACTCTGAGCATACCGCGTCTATTTCGAGCACAGCCTACGGAATCCCGTTTGTACCTATCGATCGTCCCGGTTACGGAGGGACCTCTTCGTTCCTACCAATGCTAAAAGGAACCAACTTCATCACCGAGACGGCCAACTGGCTAAACCAGTACATCCTACCAACCCTAAGGGCCGAGATCGCAGTCCCGGCCCAGTGCAATTGCATCGTGCTGTTCTGTCATAGTCTCGGTGCGATGTATGGCGTTGTTACAGCGGCAACTCATAGCCAGGAGGATTCCATTTACACGAGTTTTAAACACTCTGGGTAATAACCATGCATTTTGTTCAAATGTAGGGAAGAAAAATATTAACATCGTTAAAATATTAAGAAGTATTTATTACAGCGATAGCCGTGAAATGGCCGTTTTAAAAGAAAACGGATATTTGCATCCATATAACGGATAGTATATCCATAAGTATGGACCTGCATATTCAACCCACCCCCTAATTTAGACTACTCTACACCCGCATATATATTTAATCCACTTTTTAACTTCTCTTATAATATCTTTATAAAAGAATTTCTTTTCCTCTTTAAACTTATAATATATTATTATTAATTATTAATAAAGCTACTTAACTATAACTTAATAGGTATTCTTTTATAAAGTATAAAAAGATATAATAAGAAAGATTAAAAGCTAATAATAGCTCTTTAAAAAGTAAAAATCTTTAAAAGAAAATTAAAAGTAATAATACCTTTTAAAAGGAGGAAAGTTAAAATAAGCCTAAACTTTATATTTATTAATATTATAGCTATTTATAGGGTATAAATTAAAGTAGGTATAATTAAGGATAACTTAATAAATTTAAAAGCTTTTAAAGATATTATAAATTTAGAAAAATATATTATAATAGGTAGTAATAATAATTTAGAAAAGGATAAATAAAAGGGGTAGTATAGTAAGGAGAATAATTTAGGTAAACTGAATTAAGGGGTAGGTTAAATGTGCAGGTTTACACTTATATAATTATATAACATATAAATAACACCCTACAGCCTATATTCACTCTAATCTCCCTCGCCCTAGCTAGCCCTTACTTTTAAAGTATCTTACTTACTTTAAGGAATATAAAGAATACTAGGTTAGGCCTTAAGTAGTACTTAGCAGTACCTACTAATACCATCCGCCCTCGCCCTATCCAGCCCTTTCTTAATTTAATTACCAGCCTAGAAAAAAAGAAAGTAGTAATTAAGTTAAGAAGGGAAAAGGGCTAGCTAGGAGGAGGGAATTTAGGTATTTATATACTAGGGGTATTTATATAGATGTACTATCCGTTTATATGGATATGAATATCCGTTTTCTTTCAAAAAGCTACAAGCTGCCCGTACTTCACGTTCTCACGCTGAACCTCCTGCCATACCGCTTTTAAGCTTCAAGTGGCAAGTTGAAGATTCTGATGGCGTTTGTCCTTGCCACTGACTCTTTCTCACTAGGTGCAAGGTCCACACCTTTCCACCAGTCCTGGGCTTCCTTAATCGAATCATAAGGGTAGTCTTCAGCTCTGTTAGTTGGTTTCCCATGGTGACAGTAATCTCTGCAACACGCCGATAAATTGAAGACTCACCAATTGAGAACATGCATCTTTCGATACCTATTTGCTCAATGCAAAACTTCAGTCCGGATGTTGAAAAGTCACCCGAGGTTGTAATTGAGACATTGTGCTTGAAGTAGTAGCTGTAGTCCTCCTTCGACGGCCTTGTTGCTTTCTTGACTGGCTTGTTGTACCAGTGGTCCGCCCGCCAGAGGTTGAATGGTATCCTGGCGTCATGGTAGATCAGCTATAACGTACGTGTGGTTTCACAGCGTCAACCATTATCTGACTCAGACCTACCCTTCGCCGAGATGCCCGGCTACGACCTGTACACCGGGAAACCTGTCGAAAATGCCGCTCGAGCAAAGGGCATAAAGGTGGAAGCTCAGGTCCAGATGGAAAGAGACGGCGGCTCCAAGGAGATGCTTCCTCGGGCCCCATTTCGCATTTGATCCCTCGAGCTCCTGAGTGATGGGATACCGGGGGTGCAGGTAGATCGGGACGCCAAGGGTCTCAACTTCTTGCCAGAACAATTGGTACTCCGGTGCGTCGTAGTACTTCTTGCCTTCACCGTCCTCACCAAATGTTTGGAAGTCATTCACCATGGCCCCGAACATGCCCAGGTCTTTCACCGCCCTCTGCAGCTCTGCGGCCGCCCCAGCCGGCTCATGCATCGAGAGAGAGGCAAGTGCTCCGAACCTTCTCGGGTTCTTCTTGACTTCACTGGCCAGCCAGTCATTGGCATTTCGGGCAATATTGGCAGCTCTCACGGGGTCCTTCTCGCCTTGTGCGCCTGGGGATGTCAGGGATAACAGCATGTATTCAACACCTTCGGCATCCATCTCGCTCAGGCGCTGGCCGTGAACGTCCATGAGCTTTTGGGTCAGAGAATGGTGTTTGAGCTGAGAAGCATTTTGGCCAGGCGCAAAAAGTGACGCAGTTTCTGCCATCCACGAGATGCCTTCGGGGTCGAGAACAGCTTCCTCTATAGCTACGGTCCCTTTCTGAGGCATATTGCAACGATACTGTACTTGATTATGAGACTTTGCCGAATATTGGGGGTTTTCCTTGAATGTGTGGGATGTGGGTGTCCCTGACGAATGGGGCTTTGTGTAGCTTGAAGCGGTCTTTGATATGAGTAAGGTTGTTGTCAGACGGGTTATTATCCCAAAACTTGATTCATCACTGCCTCTTGGAATGACGACGGTGTCGCCTGGATTTAGAAGTCTTCGGGAACCGAGGGGACTCAGGGGAATCTTGATACCACATGTCTCGGTGATATGGCCTTCGGCAACTCGTTCTGTGAGCAACCAACGTAAGCCCCGCGTCTAGTCAATATGTCACTTGCATGCTACCAATATGGCATGTGGTAGCAGTTAGCCCCTGAATGCAAGCCCCTCAGGAAGAATTATGCCCCGCAATGGCGGACGTTGAACACGAGGCCTGGGCGTCCTGGGCGTCCAAGGCCTATCTACCGACCACTCGCTCGTCCGTCTGGGCCCTGATTTCACCCGGGGTAGCTGCTTGCAGAGGACCATGCCGGCGGGGGGCGCCAGGCATGCTGGCGGGATGATCTGCGACGTCAACCCCGCTGTGGAGGTGCATTAGGTACCAACTCGGTGGATACTTCGCTCATGGAGGGTGTGCACCAGGGCTCCAGGGGAATGGGACGTCTGGGACGTGTGTATCACTCATTGATGACATCGGCGTTAACAACTGCAAGCCCCGACAAAATTGTGCTACGCGCCTTCTCCGAGACTCCTTCTTTCCCCCACGTCTCCCCACCAACACAATATCAACAATTTTCCTGACCGTTTTCTGTGCTCAACCTTGAATGACAATTTCTCCAATTCCACGAGCTTCCTGCACCAGACTGCCACCAACTACACCACACGTTATTGATCATGGCTGCAAACGGGAACAAGACCAACGGGGCAACGCCGTTTCACGCTCGAATGCTTATCAATGGCGAGGTGGGTCTGGAAACTTCAGAGCTATATCCCGGAGACTGGTAACTAATGGAAGGTTGGCACCAGTTGGTGGAGGCTTCAGACAAAAAGACCTTCACGCTGCACAACCCGGCAACTACTGCGAAGCTTGCAGACGGTAGGAAGTTTCCCACCCAACAGCACATTCTCGCACGACTAAATGATACATAGTCCCCGAGGCGACTGAGGCTGATGCCAACGCCACTGTCGCCGCAGCAAAGGCGGCTTTCCCGTCGTGGTCAGAGACGGCCCCTGCCAAACGGGGCAGCTACATGCACAAGCTCGCGTCTCTGATCCGGAGCCATAACGAGGAGCTGGCGGTCCTCGAAGCCCAGTCCATGGGCAAGCCTGTGGCGGGCTACTTCGACGCCTACGCAGCAGCCAGCAAGCTCGACCACTACGCGTCGTCCTGGGAGCAGATCAAAGGCGAGAGCAGCCTCAATACCCCAGGCCATATCAGCATGACCTTTCGCCAGCCCTACGGCGTCGTGGCTGCAATCATCCCCTGGAATGTGCCTCTGCTGTTCTTCATGTCCAAGGCGGCACCGGCGTTGATAACGGGCAACACAGTCGTTGTCAAGACGAGCGAGAAGGCTCCTCTCGCTGCTGCGAAGGTAGCTGAGCTCATCAAGGAGGCTGGATTCCCGCCCGGCGTCTTCAACGTCATTTCTGGACATGGCAACCCCTCCGGTGCGGTACTCGCCTCCCACATGGATGTCCGTGCACTCACCTTCACCGGCTCGGCTCGCACTGGCAGGCTCATCCAGGAAGCAGCCGCCAAGTCGAACCTGAAGAAGGTCATCCTGGAGCTGGGTGGCAAGTCTCCCGCACTGATCTTCGAAGACGCCGACCTGGACAAGGCGGTCGCGGATACGAGCAGCTCAATTCAGTCCAACAGCGGTCAGGTCTGCATGGCCAACAGCCGCGTGTACGTGCAGAAAAGTATTGCTCCCAAGTTTATCGAGGCCTTCCAGAAGAAATTTGCGCAGGTCACCCCTGGCGATCCCACCAAGAAGGAAACCAACCATGGCCCGCAGGCGGATGGTTTCCAGTACAACAACGTATTGAAGTATATTGAGGAGGGCAAGAATGCCGGTGGCTCACTTGCATTGGGAGGCAAAGGCAAGCTGGACAGCCTGGGAGGATACTTCGTCGAGCCGACCGTCTTCCTGGACACCCCAGAAAACTCAAAGTTCATGAAGGAGGAGATATTCGGGCCGGTGGTCAACATCAGCACGTTCGAGACCGAGGAGGAGGCCATCAAGGTTGCCAACGACACCGAGTTTGGCCTCTACGCGGCGGTGTTCACCAAGGATATAGACCGCGCCATGAGGGTCGCCAAGGCGCTGGAGAGCGGGTACGTGGGGATCAACTGCACGAGTCCTAAAATCGCTGCCGATATGCCCTTTGGAGGCTACAAGTCCAGCGGTCAAGGTCGTGAGGGCGGTACAAACAGCTTGGACAACTTCTTGGAGGTGAAGACCGTTCTGATCGATCTTGGGTCAAGGCTGTGATAGACGCACAAGTAGCAGAGTACACGTATTTTGGTCGCAACCGGAAAGGCTGTCGACCAAAGAATTCAATTTCTTCGTACTTCCGTATGCAAGAACCGTTGTTGACTGAATGCCAATACCAGTGTTTCCCCAGACAATCATGAGAACAAGACTCTCGTCCTACAACTTCAAATCCTATCTATTGACCGTTGAGATTGAAGAAGACAAGAAACATCAAATCGATAGCGACGTCTAAATCTATGTCGTAACGACAGGCTGGATAGTCTCAACGTGCTCAACAAATGCAGCGTTGTTCTCACCTCTGTCCCCGGACGGGCCAGAATGTCTTTTGAAGATCTCATCAAAGACCGTCTCCGCATGAGTCTCTGCGTCATGAAAATGAATCCAGTCATCCCGAGGCATTGCAATGCTCTTGGGGTCTTCTCGGACCTTATTCCAGTCGGTTTTGTGCCACATGTCTCTAGTGGTCTCGCCCGTCTTCTGCACTGCCTTGACACGGTCGTATCTGTGCATACAATCAGCAAAAGGATCCCACCCTTTGTCTTAAGGAGTGCATACCTGATCTCCTCGTGGGTCTTGAGCGCGGCCTGCACATTCTCCTTCCCAGCTCTCCGGAGACATATCGCAAGCGTAGTGCCATCTTCCATGGCCTGTGTAGCTCCTTGTGCACTGGTCGGGAGGAATGGGTGGGCCGAGTCTCCCAGAAGGAGGATCCTGCGCTTGTTGCTCACCCAAGTAGGCAGCGGATCACGGTAGACGAGCTTCCAGTCAACGAGGCTGGGGGTCTTCTCCACGATAGCTTTGCAAATGGGGTCCCACCCTTCGAGGACCTCGTACACCTCCTCCAGCTTGCCGGGGAACGACCACGACTCGTCGATGTCGTGCTCATCTTTGTGGGTCAGCACCCAGCAGCAGTCGGAGCCGTTTTTGATGGTTGAGAAGAGGAAATGCACATCTGGCCCGATCCAGCCGTTGAAGCTGTCTCCATTCTCGCAGAATTCCTTGGTGAGAGGATCCTGGATCATGTCCGTGTTGGGAAACCTGATCTCAACGTAAATACCTGCGGAATTTCATGTGGTGGGAAATTGTCTCCTGCTGTACTTACCATGCTCTCCAGACTGCGTAGCCACTGCTCTTGGGCTTGTCCTCATATCCGAGCACGAGTTCCCTGGCTTTAGACCGGACACCGTCTGCTCCTACCACAACATCTGCGACAATGCGCTCACCCCCCTTCAATATGATTCCGGCCTCGTCACCAGTCTCGAAATACTCAGCGACGTTCTCGCCGAGGCGGATGGGGATCCCCAGCGCGTCCCTCGCATAGTCGAAGATCACTTGGTGAAGCTCACCCCGGTGGCCGTTGAACACAGGTGCCTCTTTGTTTGAAGGGGGGGTCTTCTGGTGGAACATGACCTCCCCGGTGTCATACTTGTGGATCCGGAAGCCATACTCGCTCAGGTCAATGCTAAGCTTCCGCAGGCGGTCCGAGATCTCACCCGGGTAGTTGCCCCAGCGGTAGAAGATACGGCCGCCGTTGGCGCCAAACGAGATGATATCGCCGAGGACCTTGAGCTCCGGGAAGGACTCGTAGACCTCGACATCATGGCCCTGGCGATGGCATTCTATGGCCGCTGTAAGACCGCCGAAGCCTGCTCCCACAATGACAACCTTGATGTCAGTCTTGGGCTTAGTGGTGGCCATGACTGCTTGAGACAGAATGCGAGCTGTAGGTGTGTCGCCTCGTATGTAGTGTGATCCGAGATTGTCGTTAATTCTGCTTCCTGCCGGTCGAGCAGTGTGCAAGCCAAGAGATGATGTTGGCTTCTGTTTGGAGTGGACGCTGCGGGGGAGAAATGTAAATTGCTACAGATACCTCACAGATCAGCCTGAGCAGTCCTGAAACGACGGTACTGTCGACTTATCTCCACAGTACCCGCCAGCCGATCGGCAAAGTCCACGTCAATAGCGGCCGAGCGAGAAGACTGACTTATGCACACGCAGCTTCAGTGTTGCGACAGTATCAGACGGCCCCTCAGTTCCGGCTGCCCTGATTGTCGACGCCCTTGGCAGGTCAGCTGGCCATTACTACAGGGTGGGAGATATCCCGCGGGTCATCTAATGGATCAATTACAACGACCTTTCCCTATGCGACTTTGATGGTTGTGACACCTACCCAAGCATGCAGGGGCTTTCACCCGCGGCCCCGGTCGCCCGTCGAATCTCCCCGCACAACCTACTGTACACTAGATCATCTCTTGTCACTTGGCCGCCAAACTTGATCCCGGTAGTGGATGGACACTACATCTGGTGTGATCGGCCTGCAGAAGTGCCGGCCGTCAAAACATCAGTCAGCTCTGTCAAATCCAGCGCTATTCAGGTTTACGTTGATTCCCATTGAGACACGAGACCCGACTGTAACAGCCTATACCGAATCTTCACGTCTTTAATCCAGGGCAGTGTGCGCCCATCAGCACACTACGGCCCCGGCAGATTGGTACTTCGAGGGACGAACAATCCAGGGGCAGGGGAGGCCCTTGCCTTCCCCGCGAAGCTACCCCGGATTTCAGATGGGCCTAAGGACTGATCGAGGAGAGGAGTTACCCCGGACTGTTGCGTGGAGCAGTGGGGCCCGCAGTGCCAGACGAAGCCCCTACAGGCCGGCAGTTATCCCATTTGGCCAGGTGGTTCCTCGCAACCGGATCAAGCATAGTCTGCAATGTGACATCCAGCCCAGCACGGCCTCACTGCGCCATTCGTTGCCCAGCAGCTGGGGTGAGGCGGCAAAATGCACCATGCTGTGCTGTGAAATCTCCCATATTGGATGAGTGATAGCAGATCTGTTCAGCAGCTGGGAGGGAGGGTGGTCGCGTCGTATTACCATGTGTACCTGCGGCAGGCTCGAGCACTCCCAGGTCCTAGATATGAAAGCCTGCCTCCTCTCTCTCTTTCTAAAGTTTCTCCAAGAATAACAGTACATATGCGTTGACTTGCTGTCCTATTCTGGTCGTCTTTTCAATACTCGAGGACCTGTACCCAGTTTGCACAAATAATCGGCGCCTCTGCGCCTTCATAATATCCATCATGAAGAACGACCAGACCGTGGAGTCTAAAGCGACAAACTCCAGCGATGGATCCCAGAGCCCCACGAATCCTCCTAGGAGGACGTACTCAATCAAGGACCATTGGAAGTGCCTTGCAGCTTGTACCCTCGTCTCCATGTGCCCCTTCCAATATGGTAGGTTCTCACAAGATCCTACACTGTCCTCCGATCAAGTGAGGCGTGCTGACCTGCAATACCAGGACTGGATTTTGGCCTTATAGGAGGACTGCAGGCCATGATTGGTTTCCTTAAGGCATGTAAATCCACGAAAGCCGCCCTCCCTAGCATCTTCCATTCGCCTCCCTCACCACTATGCTATTCAAGTTTCTGACCTCGAGCAGATCTTCGGGCACGAAGCACCGGACACTCCGCTGGGATGGAACCTCTCGACGGAGCGTCAACAGCTTATATCGTCTCTGATGACCCTTGGCGCCTTCTTGAGCTCATCAACTGCAGGCCCCATCGCATCGTTCATGGGCCGCAAGCCGAGCATCTGGGCCGCCAGCCTGCTGTGCTGTGTTTCGAATGTCATCATGATGGTGACAACCAATATCAATGCTATATACATCGGCCGTCTACTGCTTGGGCTGGCGAATGGCCTCTTTATGACATTCTCGCAGCTGTATATCCAGGTATGATATCCTACGGCCTGTGCAGCGCCTCGGAGGAAATCGCGACTGATGGCAATTTCAACCAGGAATCTGTTCCGGCGCGATACCGAGGTTTGATGATCTCGTCCTTCCAAATATGGACCTCAGTCGGCTCTCTTATCGGCACCATTGTCGACAACTTCACAGCAAAGATCATGGGCAGAGAATCCTATCTCATCCCGCTGGGTCTAATATACATCGTCCCCGTCATCATGTCCGTCGGCCTCCTGATAATTCCTGAGTCTCCAAGATGGCTTCTAGAGCACGGACACAAGGACAAGGCCCTCAAGTCGCTGCTCTGGCATCGTCCATACGACCAGGCGGAGGCAGAGGAAGAGCTCAAGGACATGCAAGAGGCTCTAGAGGGAGAGATGAATACGAAGAAGAATGCCGCGATAAAGGACATGTGGACACACCCTATAGACCGCAGGAGGACTATTTTGGCCGTCTGCGCTATTACGCTTCAGGGTGCCTCGGGTGCAATGTACATGATCGGTATGCATACCCTGTCCCAGCTCCCTCCTCCATGCCACCCCGGCATAATGTTCGTAGGGTCGTGTCTGACACCTCTCAGCTTATGGCACCTATTTCTTCGAGATGGCCAACATTGGCAACAGCTTCGAGAACTCCTGCATTCTGACGGCTGTCGGTGTTTTCGCTATTATCCTCAACAGTGCTGTTGTCACCCATATTGGCCGTCGACGCGTCTTCCTCACCGTTGGCTTGATCATCTGCGGGCTGTCTCAGCTTCTGACGGCTATCATCTATACCGTCCGTCCCGGGACCCAGTCGACAGGCAAAGGCATAGTTGCACTGGCAATCATATACATATTCGGCTACAATGTAAGTACCGTTAACATTCATGGCTGCAACCTTGCTGATGGTTCGTAGGGAATGGTGGCCACGTACGCCTGGATTTCAGGTGGGGAATTGCCCTCGCAGCGGCTGCGGTCGTATACCTTTGGCCTCGCGACCGCCGTCGGTTTCTTCGCGGCCTGGCTTGCGACTTTCACTGCGCCCTACTTTATCAACCCGGAGGCTCTGAACTGGGGACCAAAGTACGGCTACATCTGGACGCCTTCCTGCTGGCTTGCAGCGTGAGTATCCCCGTATCTATTAAAGGCACTCAGCTGAAATACTGACGTCGAAAAGCGCATGGGTTTTCTTTTTCCTTCCAGAAGTCAAAGATCGCTCACTGGAGGAAATCGATGAGATGGTAAGTCTCGCATCTTGGCCCCCGTGAAGTGCGATAGCTAATGCGACACTATTTACAGTTTGAGGCTCGGCTTCCCGCAAGAAAGTTCCGCCAGTACGTATCCGTGGGTCGAGCTGGTCGTGAGGCGGAGAAAAAGGAAGCAGAGGTCGTACACGCGGAGGAAGTCGTTTGGGCCGATGGAAAGGTCGCTTCCGAAGCCGCCACAGCCATCGCTTGAGAAGACTCAAAAGCCAACGTCAGTAGTTGTTCTTCTTATTTGAAGTAGTTGCGGTTGCCAGTATATATCGATTCTAGCAGACAATATCTTGTACAGTGGGTATGGAATTTATCGAGACCTTTCTCACCGAGCATTCCGCATCCAATCTGGCAACGAAAGTTCTAGCATCTTGAAATGGGCTTTTCTTGCTTCTCGTCTATATTTAAGGTCCCTTCAGTCCTGTGAAACCCTTTTTAAATTTCAGGGTTTCTAAAGTTGTGTTAAGATTGCATAGGCGCCACTGTCAACGCCGATCATCAGTTGCCAGTCTTTACAAAATCTTATTACGCTTGCTGACAATGACATTTTCTTGGTTGAGACATAACTTCCACCACGAGAGACATCTGTGACCCATTAACGAAAACATATATTTCCATGGTTGATGAACCTTGCTCGGAATGATCACTTCTCCAGTCCAGACCTTCTCATTGCCCTTGAAGACCAAAAAGGCTGGTGCTCACCTCCGCATGATTCCTGCCGCCCACTTCAATGTTCTCAGCTGGTTACCCTGGGAGCTGTTGTTTAGAAGACCAGCGATATCAAGAGCTGGGAGACAACCTGGATCCCGACTATGGATGATCAGACTGTTACGATTGACTAAACTATTTGAATGAACTAGAGTCTTAAGCTTCAGCCCCGTTTGACCTCGACACCGCCCCATTGAGTCGTAGGCAACCTTGAAAATAATCCTGTAGGCCATCGAAGTCATCAACATCACCTACCCAGGCGACATACTGGTCAGGCCGCACAACAACAACACAGCCGCGCTCCTTGTCGACACCATAATTCTTGTATGCGTCACCAAATCCTTCGTGGTAACTGTCATCATCAACAAAGACCTTGTCATAGTTCCAACCAGTGGACTTGTTGAAGGGATGGAGAATTCCAGGAAAGTCCCTCAATAATTCCGTGTCAGTGCGCTTGGACGAGTGTATCGTGAGCACCTCGACAACACTATCAATCGGCGCCTCGGGTGACTTTCCCCGTCGGATGAAGCTATCCTCGGAGTCCAGCCGCGCACAGAACCTGTCGACGCGCAACCGCTGGTCAGCTTCGAGAATATTGCCAGCAAACAAGACAACCCGAAAGCGGCCATCCGCCTTGAGCCGCTCCTGGAAATGCCATGGTCGAGCGTCAGCCTGGTTCAAAACTTTGAAGCTGTTGAAGCGCATTCCGACCGTAAGACCAGTCGCCAGAGACTGACTCGATGCATTGCTGGCCACGAGCTCGCTAGCGCTGTACCTCACAGACAGTCCACTGGCGAACATATTCCCCTTGAGGAAGGCGTCCTTGAATTCCTCCATGGACACTCCTTCGGCATCCATGACGTCCTTTGCAGGTCTTCCGGAGAAGAGACGGCTGAAGCGATGGTCGAAGTCGATCAGGTCTTGAGCCACCTGCCGCCGTTCATTCGCGTAGGTGGAGAGAATGCTCGGTTTGGCGATGCCCTTTAGGACCAGGGCAATCTTCCAGCCGAGATTGAACGTGTCTTGCATGGAAACATTCATTCCTTGGCCGGCCTTGGGCGAGTGCGTATGGACAGCGTCACCAGCTAGAAAGATGCGATTTTGGGATGAGAAGTCGGTGCCCACGCGCTGGCCGATCTGATATGCGGTCCACCAGTCACAGTACTCGTAGTCCAGCTTGTATGGCTGCAGGATCTTCTGTGCGGCTCCAAAGATGAGTTCAGGCGTGATCTTCGAGCGGTCTGCTCGACCGGAGGCGTCCGGTGCTACCTCTTTGAGCTGGATGTAGAGCCGCACAAGCTTGTTCTCTCGAGGGATCACCATCAGACTGCCATCCTCGGCAGAGTGGATTGCACAACGCATCCGAATATCAGCTGCGAGGCCTGTTAGTCACTTCGGTTCATGTGGGGAAGCCCTTCGCTACTCACGAAAATCAGTTATGGGAATAATATCCATGACACCCCAAATGAAGTCCGTCGCCTCGCCTTGAAGTTCAAATCCAAGTTGTCTTCGAGTCCAGCTTCGAGCACCGTCACACCCGAGCACATACTTGGCATGCACAGTTTCCCTTTCTCCGGCGCGAGAGCCATTCGCAATAAGCTCTTCTTCGTCATCTTCCTGGTTGAGGCTGCTGCGAAACAATCCGTCTGCGACTTTGCTACCACTGATCTGCTGCTTTGGCGTAGATTCCTCCTCCGAGAGGTGCTGGAGCTCGACTGTCACGGGGTAGGCATCCTCATGGTCCAACTTAGACTCGTCTATGCTCAGAGATGCAGGCAGCACACCGCGCTCAACCTTGATACTGTCGCTTGAGTATTTCTTGATGTTGTCCAGAAAGAAACGTTCAATACGGCCCTGGTGTAGGACAATTTGTTGGAACCGAGACAGCCCCACAATAGTGTCCGGAATTCGATCGGAACGTCGGATAACCCCGTCTTGCCCAGGATTCTGCCGTCCAAACACCGTCAGCACTGCTCCGGGTCTTTATCTCGGTAAAAGAACCGCGGCCCGCTCAGCGGCACTTACCCACATGCAGATCTGTTCCAAAATCAGCAACGCACAAATGTCTCACACGGAGCGGTTTGGTGTCGTACCTCAATCATATGGTTCGCTTCTTTCCATGCCCGGTCGCCGAATCCAAGGCTGTCAAAGATCTCCAGACTGCGACACTGGAGCCCATCTGCCTGGCCAGAGTATATTTTCGCGTTCCTCTTGTCAACCACGCGTGTCCTGACGCCGCAGTGGGCCATCCAAGCAGCAGCCATCAGACTTTGACCACATTCATGTCAGCGAGCACCTGGGCCGATCCGCAAATGTGTCAGCTTACCCTGCGGGCCCTGCTCCAATGATGAGCCTACAGCCAAGTCAGTCATTAATTCATTGGTGTCAGCGGCAGGAACTTGGTCGGAACTGACACGTCGATATTTGACTCTAGGTTGGCACCCGTCGTCTTGCTGTGAGCGGGGCCATGAGAGTCTGTGCCGTTTGGCACGGCCCTGTCGGTCTCACCAGAGCCACAGCTGGCTGATGCATCTCCAGCAGCATGATTGTTCTGCTCTTGAGCTTTGGTGAAGGGGTTAAATCTCGACAGACGATGCATGCTGAAAATGTCGCTTTTTCTGAGCTAGACGGTGCTGTCACTGACAAGGCGTTTGGGTAAAGACAAAGGAGTCTCCTCTATAGAATCTCAGATTCACGGGAGGATGGATCGGCAGAGTTCTGTAGGCAAGGGAGGCTCAGACACAACATGACGCCCGGACTGAAGCAGACCTTCCCGCTGGACAACCCAACCGTTGCAACATTTATATGGTTTTCGGGTGCTCGGGGTAGTCTGACAAGGGCCACATCCGACACACATGCAAATCCTCGCTCGTCTTCCAGCTAGCCAGCTCACCGGGACCCGCAATAGGTACGAGGTTGCCTCTCCATCCCTGACCCGAACCCAGAGTGATGGTGTCCTCGCTTGGGTATCATTGGGTGGGGACTCAGACGATGTCACATCGAGGTGATGTGAGTTTGACAGCGCCGCCGGCCTGCAGCCGGCCGTGTCTCTTCGCCTGCAAGTTCATGCAGCTTTCCGGTCTTCACATGGGCATTGGGTAACGCGAGCATGCCGGTCCTCAACCACTCGCCTGGCGTCGGCAAAGGTCTGGATTGGAAATTTTTCCATGTCGCATCGCACACTTGCTGTCAGAATCAGGCTTTGTTCGGGATTGCAGGGTTTCTCATCCTCGCCAAGAGGGTAGTCGGCCCCGCGTCTTCGGCTGATGACACTTGATGGCCTACCAAAGGGAGGAGTAAGCAGTATATCTGTCGGGGGGTGGAGAACGCGTCAGAAGACGATATGCTTGGCAGTAGTATTGCAAATTGCAGATTTCTGAACGTTGCGGGCTACTATTTGCTGACTTGCGAGCGGTTGCGTACTATTCTAAGCCGTCGCCCTGGTCAACTTGGGCACTCACAGGACGCTGGAACAACCGACAACTACTCCCGAAATTGCACCCAGCGGGTCACAGGGTTCGGCGGATGATTTATTGGTCGCAAAGACGGGCCTTTCCGCTCAATGAACCTGGAAGGACGTTCCAACCCCTCGAGAGTGAATTATGAGCACAGATAGATGTCGCGCTCAGGGTACCACTTGAACGTGCATCTTCAGTATCGTAATTGACAGCTCGAAATATTTTCCAAGTACAAATTCACACACTTGGTACTCGACGACAAGGCCCTCACCTTTCCAACACACGAGGTTCGATGCTGAGTGTGCCATTAATCGTGCAATTTCGAGTGGTTTGGTTCTGTAATCCGTATACGTGCTCTTTTGAAGCCGTAGGCGGTCCCTTCGTACAACAGTGAACATGCAATGTTGAAGTGCCATATTCGGCACACAACTTGAGGTGGATAGGCTGCTCGGCCATGAAAGAAGACAGCCACTGGTAATGATCCATCAACTTGACCCCATCCGTGCCGTGATTGGGGCTGGGAAGGGGCATGTGCTTTGAGACAAGCACGAGCTCTCCCATGACATGGTCCGCGTGCCAGTAGAGAGTCGACAAGGAGTCAAGGTGAAATGCGTTGGTAGGAATCGAAAACCGTTTAAGACTGGTCATTAAGATGAAATATGACGATGGACTTAGTATCGATCAACATCAGGGCTGAACTTGTGTCCAGGGGGATGTACCAAACTGGTAGATGCAGTCTGAGCACTGACCTTTTGCAACGGAAGGACCTCAGCATTCAGTCCAGAGGGACAATGGAACTGGTGGTCGAGTTTCCCTATGCTGGTTCAATTGACATTCAATTTGGCTTTACAAGTGCCTCGGCGCAAGTAGCGACACACGGCGCTTGACATATCTGGTGAGAAGTACTGAAAACCATGTTGGAGGAATTCTATCCCGCCAACACGCGTTGCAGTGTGTTCCATGTTTCCCGCCAACGCATTCTCGTAACCACACAACTATGCTTCGCCCCTGTAATTGGAGTGGGACGTTGAGGACACTCTCTCCCTTGAAAACAGCGGGCAGTCCGCATCACAAAGAGCCATCCGGCCCAGTCGGTATTGCATTTTGACGTCGTCCATCTTCAAGATCTCCTACATCTCATACATAATGTCTTCTGAAGAGGCGCAGAAATTTATTGATGAAGTATGGGGCCTCCAAGGCGTTGCCTACCTAGTCCTTGTGCTTCGCTACTACTCCCGGATCGTGACGCTTGGATGGGGTAAGCTCGCTCTGGACGATTTCTTGATTGCTTTAGCGACGGTATGTCATACCTGCAAGGCCATTCTGGGTTTCAATCGCTCTCTAAAAGCCTCGCTGACGCCTCTTCACACTCAGCTGGTGTACACGGCAGAGTCAGCTGCGGCCTACTACGTCGTCGCGTATTGGAAGGGTCTTGCCAACAACGGAATGTCTGATCAGGACCGACTTGAGCTTGAGCCCGACTCCGAGGAATGGGTCCTTCGTGTCAATGGGTCCAAGACCCACGTGGTGGGCTTGCTGCTCTATACCACCCTGTTATGGCTCTTGAAAGGATGTTGGGTTGTCTATTACCTTCGTTTGACGTACGATGATCTCCTCAACCCGAGAGTTGAAGTCTTCAGCTGACAGATATAGTGACGGACTGCCCAGCCAAAGATTCCTGACCAAGTGGGCAATGGTGCTCATGCCCCTGACTTTTGTGTCTTGTTTGCTAGTCGCCTTTCTCAAATGCATTCCCTTCGAGCATCAGTGGCAGATTCATCCTTCCCCAGGCAGTGAGTATCATGATGCAAAGGCGATATCGATCACCGGCTCACCTTGTGCAGACCAGTGCATGCCGGCCATATCTTACCTTCAGACCGTCTTCGTCATGGTCATGAATACCTTGACCGACTTCTATTTGATGGCGATCCCGATACCGATGGTATGGAAGTCGCATCTTCCGAAAGCAAAGAAGATCACCCTCCTCGTCATGTTCAGTGGCGGCCTGCTCGAGATGGCATTCGGCATTCTTCGCTGCATCTCAATTTTGACTGTTAGTTTTATCTCCAGCGTCTCGAACCTTTTTGCGTGCTCAAACTAAAGCCGGTGTGTTTCAGGTCGGTGACAGCGATCCCTCCCAGTCGGGCTACTGGTCTGTACGCGAGTCCTTTGTCTCATTCGTCTTGACCAACATGCCTATGCTGTACCCTCTCCTCAAGGGTTTTCTTGAAAAGGTCGGTGCAACCTTGGCACTCACCAACAATAATGGTGGAAGCGGGCAAATCTCGAGCAATGGTCAAGCGTACAGACTGAGGAGCTACCCCAACCAGCACAAGAGAACGAGGAACAAGGACCCGAACCCCTTGCCCGAAGAAACGAGATATGGATCGAACGAGCACATCGTGTCAGTGGATGGCGAGAGTCACGATGCAGCCTCCAACGGTGAGGGTGCTGCTATCGATGAGCAGTCTCACAGTCAATTCCATATGGCTGGTGGTTTCGAGCCTGCGAGGGTGACCGTCTGCTCTGGTCCCACTTCGCCGGATGGTAGGCGCCCGACACCCATCGATCATACCGGGGCTGGCGGAATCATTGTTACGAGGGAGTATCATGTCTCCGAGGACCGTCGTGTGAACGATACCGATCGGAATAATCGCGTGTTCCTAGACGTTTGAGGACCGGCAGTTTCCGTACATTCATTTCGAAAAGGATGCTGGGTCTGTCAAGGATGCTACGACGAGCAAGTGAGTTGGGGCATGTGTTTGTGGTTCACTTTGTCATAATTGATGTGATCGGGGGTTTGTCTTCATCTCTTCTCGCAATCTCCACTGCGTTGGAAGGACCACCTAATCTCTGTTCACTTTACAAGTAATCGTGCCAACATCAGCGCCTTTTCCGAATAGGACATTGGCTCGATAATTTCCAAGATAATTCATGAACGGGATGGTGCCTTAGTTGTTAAGATACAGTGCTCGGTTCACAACCCCTGGCCATAACTCGAGAAACGAGTCCTGCCATGAACCGCGCCAGGCGATGATACCATCTGGTCTCAGTAGAACTGCTTCATTTCCTTCCAGTAGCCTCTCCCATTCCTGCGTAGGCTCTACCCAGCTGTTTTCCACAGCGGACTTTGTGATATGCTGGATATCAACCACTCTGGTCTTGAGCAGGTCCCAACCGGGCTGATCATCAACCAACAACAACAGCCTGTCCAGTGGAATAAGATCTCGGATGGGTAGTTCCTGGCCATTCTTATAAACCCACAGGTGGGGAACATTATGGCCTGGCACCGTGGAAGGTAATACAATTTCGGACAGGAGGCTCCCGTCTTCCAAGAAATGTCGTGCGTGTTCCGCTCCGGTTGCGCCACCCAATCCTGCGTAAAACCAGCCAAGCTCCAGGCCAGGAGCCTTGAATTCAAGATCAAGCACTTTGGACGCTTGCTCGACTGCTGACTGCTTGGGCCCATGCTCTGGATGCGACTGATCAAAATATGCCATTATTGCTGAGCGGTTCTCGTCTGAGGATTGTACCGGACTCATACCCAGAGCTGCATCCATGACCAGGGCGTGACTGCGTAGGTTGTGCAGGCTAGACTGTCCTACTCTTTGCCCCAGGGGTCTTCTTTCGGTGTCGTAGCTTGCGAGTAGGTTGTCGTACTTCTTCTCGTCGGCCAATGCCATCTGGAGCTTCCAGACAAGATTCTGGACATCCTGGATTCCAGTGTTCATACCGAGTGCACCCCATGGCGGGATTCTGTGTGCGGCGTCCCCGGCCAAAAAGACTCGTCCCTCCCTGTATCTTTCTGCCGATACGGCCTGGACGTTCCAATGACTTAGGCTGATAATTTCCATGGGAAGTTCGCCGAGCTTCAAAGTGTCCTTCAAACGCTTGAGCATGTCATCGCGCTCAAAGCTCACAGGATCGTTCGCGGTCCGAGCACAGGCGAACACCCACTCCTCGCTCGCTTTCGCTTCCGGGCTATCAAACGGCCATGGCCCAATCTGGTACAAGTATCCAGTGCGGATGCTGCCTCCGGCATCAGGGTGCGAGAACCAGGTGATGAAGTTCCTCGGGTCTGGATGCCGCTCACGGATTCGCGCCTTGAAGTGCACCGACGCCATCTCGAGGATATCACGTTCACCTTCCCACTTGACCCCTAATTTGTCTGTGATGCCTCGCCCTCCATCGGCCGCAATCACGAAGCGTGCAAGAATTTCCCTCTCGGCCCCGGTCTCCCTCTTCAGGACCCTCAAAGCCACACAGCTACCCCGCTCCTCCAGGTCCGTAACCTCGCACCCGAATTCCAGGCTCTCGGGATTGAGCTCTCTGGCCCTTTTGACAAGCAGTGGCTCCAGCCGTATTTGCGGCAATATTTCGTACCGACCAGGACTGTGCTTCTCATATGCCTCAGCGTCGGGCCCACCACCCCAAGCGTCCCGACTCCAGATTTCGCGACCGTCTACGCAGTCGGTACCGTCGCTCCCCAGGCTGGTGTACCAAGCTGTGCGTGACTTCACGTCATCAGGGCACGAAACTGCCCGTACTTCGTCATATATTCCCATCAGACGAAATATTTCCGTGGTTCGTTGGTTGATACCGCAAGCCTTGGGGTGAATGGATGTCCCCGTGTGCCGCTCGAGCAGGACATGCGGGATGTTGCGAAGCGAGAGCAGGATACTTGCACTGAGCCCAACGGGGCCTCCACCAATGATGGCGACAGGGTGCACCGCTTGAGTGGATGAAGATGACATGTTCAAGTCAAATGGAGCTTCAAGTGTGGTTACTGAGAGCTTTGTTCGATTGTTCACCTCGCTCGACTGAGTCTTTGTTGGGGTGCAGATCGTTAAGCGGGCGAAGTTTCAGAGCGGAGTTCCGGTACATGCCCGTAATAAGCCCGCATCCCCCCGGTTTCGAAGTAAAATCTTAGTGCAGCGAGCTCGCTGACCTTCTGGCTCTGATCGCCGGCTTTTCACGAAAATGAACAAATATGGGCCGCCTGGTGGGTTAGAGCTTTGCATGTGGCTTTTGTAACTACCTCACTTGCGTCAAAAGACATGAACAAGTGGACGGCAGAGCTAAGGCGATCCAATGCTACCTGGATACATCATCTCACTATTCGCGCAACCTTCGCTACACACCTTGGTGGTCAATCGTCTCTGCAGGCAAATGTCGGCCACCTTGTAGCATGAGCACTAGAGCAGCTGTGATACTTGAGTAACTGAGAAATTAGCGGCACATATTTGTGAGAGGCTGCTTGATATGGTAGGTACACACGCGAATTCAAGACCTGGACTGCGCTATATCACCTGAAAAGCACACGCCGCGTTATGAGAATTTATTCTGACATAGCTTTAGCTGCGTAAACGGATTCTCGAGCGACACTACTTTTCCATGTCTGGCAGAGGTCAAGGTGAGCGTGTATGAATGGTTCATTAATGTAGACTAGACATAGAAACTGCGTTGCGACTGAGGTCAGGTAATGCAAGGGTGTCGGGATATACTTAATCCTTACCCGATGATTGCTTCTCAAAATGCCAAGCCGCTGCTAAAGATTATCCCTCTCTACACTTAGTCTTTCTCTTGCATACTATACCTTTAAGGTAAGGATCGCGTTTAAATGTCCTATTTAGGTTTTAATTTTGTACTGATTAATTTAATTACTAGGTCTTCAAACCATTACCCAATACGACATGGCGATCTTTGCAACCATTAGGGAGCTTTTTTGCAGCCTCATCGGCCCCTGGCTGTTCCTGGGCACGACGCTTCGATTCCTCCCTGGTACAATCCTCGAAGTCCTTCGTAGCGCCGATATTCATTTGATATTCTCCCTCTCCGCCTTCAAAGATGTCTGGTTCAGTAATTTCTGGGCATTCATGGGTCCACAGATAAGGATGAACGCAGGGCCTCTTGTGATCTCATTGCTTGAGGGTCGTGTGAAGAACGGACAAATCGGTGACAACATTAGTGGCGAACCCATCGATGGGGTCTGTCTTGAGGTCGGTGCTGGGATTGGTCTATGGGCGGATGTATTTGCTCCGGCCAATACCGGTGCAAGCCGTGAAGGCGATAGCGAAGTGAGGCGCAGGAAGGCAGGTAATGGAATTACGCGCGTATACGGCATCGAACCAAACCCCAAGTCGGCGGCGGCACTACAGCAACGCGTAAAGGAGATTGGACTCGACAACATCTATGAGGTTCTTCCGGTCGGCATTGAATGTCTTGAAGAGCGACTCGAGCCGGAAAGCGTCGACTGTATTGTCACGATTCTCTGCCTTTGCAGCATCCCTGAGCCCGAGAAGAATATTGAGCTGCTATATAAGAGCCTAAAGAAGGGCGGGCGTTGGTACGTAGTGGAGCATGTACGTGTCGACCCAGAGAAGGGGGTCTTCTTGCGTGCGTATCAATGTAAGCAATTTATTTTCCCGTGAAGAGCAATGGTTGTTGATTACATTGCCAGGGCTTACCGGACTTGTCTGGTCACAAGTTATGGGATCATGTCGGTTATGTCGATCTACAGATAAGTCATTGAGAGAAGCTGGGCCATGGGAGAAGATCGATTTGGCTCACCCGCAAGGGCAGGAGAGGTTCACAATAATGCCTCATGTTATTGGGACTCTAACCAAATAAGCGGTTTGTACTGGGTGGGTGGATTGAAAGAGCTGGGCGTGCTGATAGTAGAAGCTGGGTGGGCTGATGCTGGTCGATGAGACTACAATACGAAGATTCCCAAGTCCGAGACAATCTGGGCCTGAGAAAGTCTTCACTTATGAAAGTTTGTGCCACAAATAGTTCTCCCTGCATCAAATTCCATCGTCTTCGAAACGACAAATCGTGCCTACTGCGACCACGGATACTGTCAGGGATTTACAACGAGAACCACAAATTTGAACGAAGAGAAATTGCTATGTGGTTGACAAGTGAGAATATGTACAGAGATAAAAAGTAATGTGGTCTGTTCACATTCATACACAACTCATGCAGCCCAACTTTGTGGTCAGTGAGGTATAATGAGATGGCTCCTCCAGAACCGTAATCTTCACACCTCCTACAGGAAGCTGCAGCCTCTAGCATCCGACCTGGATGGCTGTGGCATGTGTTAGCGTTTGCTTTGGGCTTTTCAGAGCTGAGACGGGCGGGGGGCATACCATTGGCAAAGAGCGCATAGCTGTCAGCGTTGTTCAAGCTTTGAGATGTGGACAGGCCCTGGACGGCGGCGTAGCCGTACCCGTTGTCCTGAGTGCCCTTGATCTGGGTCAGGTGGGTGGACTCGTGGAGGGTGGTAGTGGCCTGGTCCTGGTCGTGGCACTGGGCGCTGAGGCCGGTCAGGGCGTTGAAGTACAGCGGGCACGAGACCATGATGCTCCGGGAGGGCACAGTGTAGGCGAGAACCTGGCTCTGGCAGTTGTCAAGCACGTCGGTGCAGTACTGCGTGCTCACGCCCGAGGTGGTGCTGCCGCACTCGGTCGCGACCTTGTTGAAGACGCCGGCGACGGTGCTGCGGGTCGCCGAGGTGGAAGACTTGAAGTACTCGGTGAGCTTGGCAGCGGAGCCGTTGGTGGCGGCGTCGGCGGCCTTGCGGGCCAGCGAGGCGCAGTTGGTCAGGGCGGTGCGCTGGGCAGTGCCGTCGCTTCCAGTGCAGTCGGACTGCAGCTGGGTGCGCTTCTGGATGTTGTCGTGGAAGTCACGGCGGACCTTGGCGGCGGCAACACCATCGACGTGGTTCTTGAGGACGTTGCTGTCGAAGGGCACGGAGCCGTCGATGCTGGTGCTGTCCGCAGAGGCGGTCAGGAACGATCCCCGGACGAGGAAGTCGAAGTCACCACCCGTGCTGAGATCGTGCACCTCGGCGGGGTCGAACTCGGCCTCAACACTCTCACCGGCGGCGAGCGTCTGGAAGGCGTCCTCGGCCACGTTGCTAGTCTGGATCTGGAGGCGAACGCCATCAAAGGCAAGCTGGTCGGCTATACGTCGCGGATTAGCTTATTTGTGCGACGAAAGGTCGAAGAGAACCGACAGGAGCAGAGCCGTGAGCCGTTGTAGTCGCCACGGCGAAAATTGATCTCCACGGCAGTCTGCGAGTAACTGCCGTGGCATGATGCTGGGCAGAATCATAGACCACGGCCCCCCGGGAGTCAAGACTCGGTGCATGACATGACAAGGGCTAAATCAAGGTCTTGTGGAGAGACAATGTGTACGTACCACCCGAGAAAATCTCGGCCTTCTCAATGGCATTCTGGTCCAGGATGGAACCAGTCTTCATCAACTTGATGGGCTCAGAGCCGGTGTTGGTGATGACCGCCTTGACGGCAGAGTTACCAGCACTCTGGATCTCGACCTTGAGGGGGCTGTCACGCCTGGTGACGTCCATCCTGGCGGCAAGGGCGCAGGCAACAAGGGAGAGGCCGGTGAAGAACTTCATGATGACTAGTACTACTGGCTAGGATGAAAGCTGAGCAGATGAATGAGAAGACGGGGCCGGTTGCCTGAGTGATGATGCCGGTGAAAGAGTGTTGGGTGAAGTGAAGGATGGTGATGGAAAACAAAATACTTCGATGTAGGAGGAGGAGTCCGTTCTTTATATCAGTCCTCGCAAGAACGACTGTGAGGCGTATATACTCTATCTGAGTGGGAAAACCTCCGGTACAGGGGACCTAGCCCACAAGAGGAAGACGAAGTAGAAGCATTGCCCAGAACACGGCAAGGAATACGCCCCCAAGCCGGCTGGGGTCACAAATCCGGAAGCTGGGGTTATTGTGCAGGGTCAAACGGCGGCTAGCAGTGCCGGAGATGATGGTGGTCAGCCCCCCGGCGAGGAGATGTGAAGGAGCACTGTTCGGCGTGAGGTATCAGTGATATTATTGCGGAGGCGTGAATATCATGTTTGGTTCTTGGAAACTATAGAGGATGCGACTTGATAGGAGCAAGACGAACCCCGTTTCTGATCGGTCCAGGGGTGGCCCTGGTAGGCAAGTGTGTCCGGAAGGTGGACCAGTGGAAGGGGGCCAAGGCCTCGCGATCTCTTTGACACCTTGGAAGGGCTGAAGCTTTTTTGGACGGTAGTAGCCAGCACTCAGTGCCGCATTGGCGTGCATGTGCATAAGTAGCCCGCCTGGCCATGCAGCTGGCTGGACGAGAACATTGAATGGCAGTTAGCAATGACGAGGTAAACCCGCAGCAGCTGGAATCCAAACAACTCGTTGAATTGTTACCAGTGCGAGTTCACTATTGCACCTGGGATGGGGCGAAATCCCCATCTGCGTACGATATACCAACAAGGACCAGTATCTTTACTCTAGCCGTTGATAGGCCGGAAACGTTTCCTGCGGACGGCCGTGGGAGGGGCGATGCTGGCTGGTGATGGGGGAAAAAACATAGAACATGCAGGGTGTTTCACCAATGGCCTGTTCTGGAATTTCCCTCTAGTGTGATCCTGACCGAATTGCTTTCCGAATGAAGAAGGCTTCGAGGGCAAACAGTGCCCATGGCTACTCAGGGGCGCAAAATGGTGTTGGTGTTGGGCTGTGATGGCTTGGTTGTCGAAGTCCCTGGACCGCGATGACGATATGGACCGTCTGAAATAAAGTGCCATGGAGTGGCGAGACCATGGCAAGCAGCCACTCAGGGGAGAAACTATGGCTGTGGTTCATGGATTTAGCAGCCGCGGGCAATAATCCTGGTGGGTATTCTTGCCGACTTGGCTGACCTGGTTCTTCCGAGTCGGCGAGCGAGGCGTGACTTGCATGCCCGTTCTCCACTTTCCTTGAAGTGTCGTGAATCCAGCAAGCACGGTCGGACACGTCTGCCGTCCAAGACGCGCGAGGGGCTGCGCACATGTGACTGGCTTCCGCAAAGCTTGACGAGGCATTGGCTGGATCATCCATCATCCAGAGCTCGCTAAGATTCCATTGACACCTTCCAGAAGTCGCAATGATGATCTGTCTGGGATGAACTCTGACTGTGTGTCAATCTCGCAGAGTTATCGGATGGCCGGGTGGATGCTGTCGTGAAAACAATGGACCGTAGCGTACTGTACGCGGGACTGTAGAGCCGCAAGTAGCTCGGGTATAAGCTTAATTGTACAAGTAGAACTAGGTCCAGATAAGGTTCTCAGGGCCGGAGCTAGGGGCGCACCTTAATTGCTGCTGCTGCTGCCGTCTTCTCCCCACACGTACGATGTGTACGTACTGTGTGCATTCATCAGGCTTTTCCTTTAAAGCCGACGCCTTGTGTGCCTGTCTGCCAACCATTTTCAGCCGCGGCACTGCATAATGTCCCAAGCTCTCGGCGCCAAGCGGCCCCTAGGAGCCGCCTTCCTACATTGGCCTGGGCGCGTAGCATCGAGCCAAGGGGAGAAACGCTGGGACCTACCACAAGGCGCCCTCCTGAGTTCTGGCGCGGCTTGGCGGTGCCACTTAAGCCTTATTTCCACATGAGCCTGCCTCAAACATAGTATCCAGTGGCCAATTACCACCTCGATCCGGCACTCGGTCTCGCCTCCCCACTCAAGGCACACGCCTACATATCCGCAACAACCTCTGGAGTTTATGCAGACACGCTTGCTGTACAGTTGCGATAGATGCGGGGTCGGTATATTGCATGGGACGAACATTATGTACACACAAAGAGCAATCCGCCTGTCGTGGGTCTCGTTAGGTTCACAAGCGGCTACAGACGCACTCTACTGGCCGGGACATCAGATGGCATCCATCATCCCTCGGCCATTCAGCGTGCAATGCCCAGGTATCAGGCACTGGGACTCGGGGACGATCTACGGCCCCTCTCACTTCACTTCGGACGAATCGTATACGCCAAAGCATACGAAGGCCTTGTTATGGCAGTGAATACTGTGGTTGCGGCAAAACATCGCCCGATTGTTGACGGGCTCAGATGTCAGATACGATTCAGGTCCAGTACAGCAGCCACTCAGGCCCACCGAAGTAAGAGTGTCTGCCATACCCAGCGTGTCCAAGCCTTGGAAGTCGGCCAGATCCTGGACAGGCGAGACTACGCAATTTGGGCCAAGACTAGCCCAGGGAGCGGGGTGCCATGGGCCATGGGCCATGGCACGTCTTTCCCGAGGTAAAACGTTCTCGAATGGTCGATGCATTGCTCTGCCCCCTTTGCAGCTCTCCACAGACAGAGGGTTTGATGATGGGGTGCTTCAGATAAGGCATTCTTACCTAAGGGATAACACTACGCCTGGCATCTTCACGTCCTCATTTCTCACAGCCGCAACTTGAATCCCTTCGATTTCGCACCGCAAACTGCATCTCTATTGCTCAGCCAATTACTGCATATCAAGACCCCGTATATTCTACACCGTATATCGCTCACAACACACATCATTAGATCCATTTATGCTTGCTGCAGGCCTGAGTGACAACAGCCATTGCCATCCTGGACTAGCACCGTGACGTCACTCCTCAGCAAATATCACCAATGCCTGCGCGAACACAATTTCCTCTCCACACCGTCTTCACTGGCCTCTTCATCTTCGGAGTCTTGTTCTTTCTCTACCACAACCTCGATCAAGTCCCAACCTCTCCCAAGATGGCCAGCCAAGACAATGAATTACTTTCCCAGCTGCACGTCTCGCTCAGCCAGGCGTCAAAGTCCCCGCCGGCGGTCTCCATCAAGGTGACCAACAACTCGCCTTCGCCCGTGACCATCCTCTCGTGGGAGTCACCTCTGGACCAGATCGCCCTGCAGCTCGGCCTGCTGAGCATCACGCCCTCTGGTGCGTCCGAGCCGCTGGAGATAGACCGCGTCATGGTCTCGCGCAAGATGCCGCCCAGCGAGGACTCGCTTATCAACCTGGCCCCTGGGGAGAGCCGGGAGAACCAGGTGGTGCTCAAGGAGCTGCTGGTGCCGGCCGAGAAGCTGAAGGGCAAGAAGTCGACGGTCGAGGTCAAGGGGCGCTGGATGGGGGTTTGGCCAAAGTCAAGGGATGCGTTGAGCGGTGAGGCCATCGAGAAGGGGGCGCACGGCGGTGGTGCTGTCGCGGGGACATTCAAGTCTGACCCTATCGAGATCGAGGTCGACTGAGTGGCGTCCGTGCTTAGGGGCGTGTGTGTAGCTCTTTCGATATCACAGAATCTCAAGTCATCCAGTTCATCATGTGACTCCTCCTGGGTATGCTGGGTATGCATGCAGATGCGTGTATGACCGTCCTGTTGTGACCACTAGTCCTGAAAAAGAGTCTCATGGCTGCTCGTCACTGCCTGCCTGCCGTTTTCCACCTTTCGCCTTGTCGTTATCCACCATTCCAGAGATCTTGTCCATCATAGGAGGCTTGCCCAACGTCGCAGGGTCAGGCTCGGGGATGCCGCACTGCACTTCGACGCTGCGCCAGTGGCCCCCGACTGCCCTGTCTTCGGCCATGAACGCGGCCGTGTTGAGGTAGGTCCGGCAGTTCGTGTCCCCAAACACCTTGGCCGCGCACCCGTCCACCTTGTTCGCCATGAAGTTGGCACACCCGGAGTACTGCTCGCCAGGGAAGTTGTAGCACTGCGCCTCGCCCGGGACGCCCAGCCCAGCCGGCTTGGGGAGGTTTATGACGGCGAGCACGTGTCCACGACATGTCTTGGGGCCCTCGGAGCCACTGTAGAACACCGCCTTGATCGGTATGAAAGGCTCTGGAGGGTCTTCCTGCTTTGGAGGTTGGCCCTGGAGCGATGCTTGTCCCTTGTTGTCTTCAGACACGACGTCTGCTCCCGGGACGTCTAGAGTCACGTTGCCATTGTTGCCGGCCCCTTGTACATCCACCGCATCGCCTTCGTCTGTCAACAGGCCTTGGTCGCCTTCGATCTCGGTCTTGTCAGGGCCCTCTTCTAGCATGATGCCTTTGTCTGTTTCCACAATCTTGGGCCTCTCGGCAGGTTGTTCCTCTATCGCCTGCTTCAGAGACGCCCCTGCCGGTCGGCCCAGGAGCCCAAGGCCCGGTCTAGCTGCGAGCGTCGTCGCGATGTAGAGTGTGGCGACGGTGAGGAAGAGGGCGACAAGGCCCACAAACAGAGCATTGCGACGCGCCCACTTCCTCAGGCAGGCAGTTCGGGTCGGCGGGTGCAGGACGAGCTTCTCGAGTTCGAAGTAGTCGGGCTCCAGCTCGAACGAGTCCGGGTCCGGGAGCCTTGAGTATTGCGCCGACTCCATTGCGACAGTAGCACGCTGACAAGTCGTTCTTCTACTGCGTGTGCATGTCTTGGAGGCAGATCGGATTGTCTTGTCGACGGATTGATCAAGATGCTTGATTCTGGTGGAATTCGCTTGTCTGCAACGAAGCGAGGACCCGCCAAGCGCCAAGCTGTTTCAATGCTGCTCTCGAAACGACCGCCGGGGCCCAAAACGGACGTCGCATTGACATCCGGCCCCACTCGGCGCCGCCCCCCGAATTCACGGCCCGTGCTCCGGTTTGGCCCCGACAAAACTCTCCGATGCCAGATTTCGCCCCAGAAAACAATAGAAAGCATTAATCAAAATTTGTACGGAGAATCAAAGTGGTCGAGATTTTGAACAACACGATTTGGTAATTCTGGGTTCTGGTGATAACGCTTTGAGCAACCAAGCAGGGTCAGGAAAAAGAAAATCATGTGCGATTGGCTTGACTTCAGGATCCGCAGAGGACTCACGTTTTACGACGAGACCATCAAACACTTAGACTAAGACATGGCCTCATAAATGGAATTGATCTGAGCACTCCAGTGGCCTGAGCTGACTGCTCAGTGCTGTCTGCTCAACAATTGCTACACACAATTCCGGCTTATGCTGCCTCGAACGATCCAAAAAACACACCAGCAGCCCAATCTTGCTCTTCCCACTACTTAGCCCCAGCCCTCACCAAGTCGCCAAATCTGGACTCGGCCTCTCGAGCCAGTACCATTGGGTTGCCAACCTCCACGACCTCCCCAGTGTCCATGACGACAACCCTGTCAAAATCCATAATCATGTCCAATCTATGGCTAACTGCGATGATCGTATACTGCTTGAACTCCTTCCTGATTATTTCCTGCATGAGGCGTTCCGTCTCGTGGTCCACGCTGGAGCTGACCTCATCCAGCAGCAACAGACCACCCTCAGTGCCGCCGCCCCCCATGCCCAGGTTCCTCGCTCGGATTCGACGTCTCAGGAGTGCACGCCCGAGCGACATGAGCTGCCGCTGTCCGGCGCTGAGAGTGCTCGCGCTCATGCCTGCCTCCAGCCCGCCCCGGTCCTGCACAAACTTCCACAGATCCACCTCTTCCAGCACGGATCGGCAGTCCTCGGCGGAGGAAATGTCCATCGGGTCCAGGTTGGCCTTGAAAGTCGACCCATCGGGCAGGAACACAGCCTCCTGGGGGACTGCGATTATGCGTTGTCGTAGCGCGGACCGGTCTATACAACGGAGCAGCGTGCCGTCGACCACCAAGTTTGCTTCCGTCTCTGGGGTTGGATCGAGGAGCTTGAGGAGCAGTGCGATCAGGCTGGACTTGCCGCTGCCGGTACGTCCACAGATGGCGACCTTCTCGCCCGAGCTGATCGTGAGGTGGACATCACGGAGGGCTAAGTTGGTTTTCCCATCAGCCTGGTCTTCCATACTGTGAAAACGGTCAGCAATTAATCCTTGAGTAGTTAATGCACCTGTAGAAACGAGCGTGGTCTTACTCATAGGCGGCAGACACCCCCGTCAGCTCCACTACACCCGTTGGGGGCCACTGCTCAGGGGGAATGATATCCTCCTCATCTCTGTCCTCCGGCTTAACATCGTTACTGAATGTCTTGAGTCTGGCTATCGCCCCAATAGACGTCTCTAGTTGAGTATAGAATATGACGATGCTGGAGAGGTTCTCGCCAAAACTCATCAGGGAGACCAAGGAAGCACCGGCGAAGCCAGAGTTGGAATGAAGCCGAACAGCGAGGGTCGTAAGCACCGCTGCCATCACCATGACCACGAGGTCAAGCACAAGATTCAGCCAAGATTGAATCATGAAGAGGAGGTATGCCGGGCGTTGACTTGTATTGATCAAATGGACGTTCTTCTGCATGTCGTCGGGAATGAAACCTGAATACGTTTTGTGTCAGCAAAAGTGCGTGATTGATTGAATGACGGAACACCGTAGAGTGTCAGATTCGACGTTCTGTGCTTGACAGACAACTATTTGCCTCCAACTTACCGAAGGCCCGTAAAGTAGTGATACCCTTGAGAGTGTCGAGGAAATGCGTACTAGACAAGTATTATTAGTAAACAGTGCACGCACCGCTCGGCTTGTCACGGCAATTTGCATGACCAACTTACTACAGGGGACTTTTGGCCTCGAGATCTAACAGCCTTAGCTGTCTGGAGGTCCTCAAATAGAACCTCTGTACAATATATAGCAGAACAGCGAGGAACGGGTAGCTTATTGCAAAGAAGCCAGAAGAGGTAAGCATGACTGCTGCCTGTCCGGTTGCTGAGAAGACCTGCGAGAAATGTGTCAGCGTATCGTAGCCTGATATATCAACGAATTCGCTGATCCGTTTCTACTCGATCTGTTCCATAATTGGATATACCGGCGGGCAAGTCGCTGTGGGCTCACAATGCAGATGTGAATTCATGCACGATTGACTTACAGAAAACAATGTGTTTAGCAGTGCGTTGGGCAACTCCGTGTCTATAAGATTTAGGTCTTGTGAAAAGAGATTTGTGACGATGCCGGTATCCGTCTTCGTGAAAAAGCCCAATGGTGCTTGAATGAGGGTTCGCAAGGCATCATGATGGAGATTGGCGCCGGCCCTCTTTACGGAAACGATAAAGAGTGCGATACCAAGCAAAAGCAGCGAGATCATTGCACAGATTTGTAGTAGACCGTAGATCCCAGCATAGTAGGCATAAGAGTGGGTCGGGTGGTCTGAGTAGACATCGTCAGACCAGTATTTGAGCCCTGCACCAGCAACGTTAGCTTAGGACACGCGAAAAGTTCCAAGCATTGAACGAAGGTCCCAACAGTTAGTTAATCTCGACTTACAAATGGTCGGAAAGTTTGTGAAGAAGCCCCACAAAGCAGCGAAGAATAGGCTCGAGGCTGCCAGGAAGATGCCCATGCTCTTGAAGTAATGCTTGTACACAGTCTTGTCGCCAGCTCTCCGCGCTTCGCCTGCGTCTGCTACCCCCGCCGATGTCGTGGTCACGGCCATATGAAGCACTGGTAGCTCTGATTCGCGAAGGCTTTCTTTCGGCCCCGGTTCTTGGGACGAAGAATCGCTGTCCGAAGAGCTCTTTAGACCCAGACGCTGCACATATCCATGACTGCTCATCAGCTCCTCGAAGCTACCTTGTTCGACAACGGTGCCGTTTCCGAGTGCTATAATGTGGTCCGAGGCCGGTAGATGTCTGACACTGTGAGTGCATAAAACGACAGTAGATTGTCGTCTGCTGAGCAGTCCGTCTGCCCCAAAGACCTGACGGAAAACTCGCTCTTCAGTATCCGCATCCAGGCCACTGAAGACATCATCCAAGATCAACAGATCTGATTGTAAGTAGAGAGCCCGTGCTAGCGATACACGTTGTTTCTGCCCGCCTGACAAGGTAATTCCATCAGAGCCGACATTCGTTTTGTCACCCTGTGGCAGTGTGGCGAGGTCATACCCCAATGCTGTGGCCTCGATTACTTCAGTATACCTGTCGTTGTCGAATGCAGAGAATCCGATAATATTGTCTCTGATTGATCCGTTTGACAAGAATGCTGTTTGGTCACAAAAGCCCACGTGGGGAAACCTGGTGCTCAAAGTCATGCTGCCTCCGCTAAAAGGGATCTCTCCAAGGAGTGCCTTGCAGAGGGTAGACTTTCCTGAGCCAACCGGTCCGATGACAATGGTGAGTGATGATTTAGGTATCTTCGTATTGATACTCCGCAAGGTGAACTTGTCCGCTTCCCAACCAAAGCTCCCATCTTTTATGACGATTGGATGCGCCGAGTCGGAGTTTGGATCTTTGATGGTTGCGGTGTCAACCGCGACTTTTTCAGAGTTTAGCCTCATGTCGGCAAGAACTTGGCGAAAGTCCTGGCGGTTCTCGCACTCCAAAAAGGCCTGGATGCGGCCCAAGCAAGCAAACCCGGAGAGGAGCTGGGGCACAGATTGAAAGACCTGCGACAGTGGGTTGGTTAGGAGCAGGAGGTACGACAGACTTGTGAACATCCTCGACGAGTCTAAAGTCCTTTGAGTGAACGCGAAGGTCAACGGTGGGCTGATCAATAGCGGTGTAAAACCAAACAGGGCCGCAATGATGGCAATCTTGCGAAATCGTGCTCCTGCCGCCAGCTCCTCGACGCGCAGCCTCTGTACGAAGTCTCTGACGGCAGCTGAGAGACCCGAGATCTTGAGGTTCTTCATGCTCGATATAACCGTCGCGGTCAAGCCCACCCGCTTTTGTACGCCTGCCATCCAGGCCCTTTGGGAGTCCCCGGTGAAATTCACAAGGACTGCGAGGCCGCCAAAACAGACCACAACGACCCCCATTGGCACTATAAAGACAACACCGAGTCGGATATACAACATCCATGCAGCGAGACCGGCTTGGATGATGCTGGCCCACATGTCGTGCAGAGCCCTGAATCCCATCGTGATCCGCTCCATGTCCGTGCTCATAAGAGTGAGCGCAGCGCTGTCGTCTGCCGTCCCAATGCGAGCTTGTGTGGCCTTGATGAAGGTTTCGGTGACTAGTATCGATCTCGCCATAGTGCGCATGCGCTGGTGAAAGTACCTGTGCTTATATGTCAGTAGTCGATACGCTCCACAATTGCTTGGTGTGTGGCACTATACGAGTATAACGCCATGGAGATGGCAATTCCCGAGTAAATCAGTATGCTGGCGCCAATGAACCCGTATCCAACGTTCGCGTCCACGTGTGGCTGAGAAAGGTGATCGAGAAGCTTCTCAATGAAAAAGGGTTGGCAGAACGTGAAGCCGAGAAGTGCCAGACGAGGAGGTACTGGAAGTAGCAGAGGGACTTTGAGAGTGCGCATCAGGACCTTTGCCAAACCAAACTTGTCACCCTTGAGCTTAGAGTAATCTACGTTCTTCGAGAACTGGTCGTGTAGGGCCTTCCCGTGCAAGGTGCTATCAAGCGGGTAGAGGTCCCTGATGGTCAGAATCTTGCTATAACCATCGAGGAACAGCTTATTGAGCCAGGAGAAGATTCCAAGGGAGAAAATGCCGCTTGTCTCTTCCGGGCTGTGCTCCTTCCCGTCCCACTTCACCCATCTCGACTTTCGTTGGGCCTCCAACAGCAAGATGCCGGCTTTGAGAGCTATTGCGGCGCAAAAGATACTGCTGTAGGTGACCTCGGGCTTCTGGTCTGCGGACAAGAACAGTGTCCTGGCCTGGGCAGCGTCAAGCAGCAGCGTCAAAAACAAGTAGCTGCTCAACAACACGGATGGCCTTGGGCTTTTGCTGTGATCAACAACGCTGAGCGTGATCATGAACAAGGCGGAGACAAGCTTGAGGACTGATGAGGCTATAAAGATGCTTGTGACATGGAAGGACCCAACCGCAACCAAGATGAGGAGGGAAAGTTCGAGGCCAACGTAAGTTGTGATGGTGCACTGCAGCATTTTGATCAGCACATGCGGTGCACTACTGTGCATATCACAAGGAAGACGGTACCAATTTGATCAGCTGGAAGACCGGGGCGTCCACGACGGTCGGCTTCCGTGCCTGTGAAGCGGTCCGCCATAGCGAAGTGGCGATGAACAACACGGACGGGATTATGGAGAAGAACAGTTGCTCGAATTGCACGTTGAAGTCAAAGCTCTCCTGGTTTAGCTGGAATAGCCCGCCCTCCCCAGTAGGGAAAGGCATCCCAAGTGCCTGAAGGAGTCGATGGCTCGCGGTCGTCAGTCGCTGCTGCAAATAGGTTTCAAAGTCTGTCTGCTGAATGGTGCTACTGGGATGCTTGACTAAATGCTTCAAGTTGAGGCCAAGTCGACACTGTCTGAGATTCCAAACAGGAGGATTACGCCAAGAGATCGTTGAGGTAACTGGCTATCATATCTATAAGTGAGCCCCGGCTGGGAAGCTGAACGTTCAAAGTAGTCCTCAATGCGGCTACTAGTTGATGAAGAGCCAGGATCATTGCGCGTGATGCTGACGTGGTTAAGCCGAACTCCGAACTCCATACACACAAGGGAGCGTCTTATCAAGCAGACGTCTCAAGCCACTGAGATGCAATTCATTGGCGCTATTCGCCGCCCATCTAGCCCCATCCCCACCTGGGTCGGGTAAGCTGTGCATAACATGGACACGCTAGCCCTGGTACAGTATCGCCCTCTGGCTGTGCCGCGTCTGTGATGGGTGCCCCTAAGGCCTTATCGAAGGTGAGTGGGACCGCTATGCTCTCGTTTACTCCTACGGTCCTGAACCAAGCGGCGCGACCTTCCCGCCTTGCTGCAGCAATTTCGCAGGCTCGGGTAAGCTACTCTTCTGGGACCAACGCCATATTCCGGCCTGTCAACACGCTCAAAGAAAGCTAGACCATAATTATCGTAACGCCTCCCGCTCTCCATCGACCGGGCAGATGATTTGGTACTCGATGGGAAGGAGCAGGATCTCTATGCCAGACTACATTCGACAAGGACGGACTCACTCAAGACTGACCATTGATTCAATCAATCGCTGCCAAGGCAAAATGCTACAGCTAAAAGTGTGGACTTGGACAGGTCTTAGACATCAAGCCGACCGAGCAAGCACTCAAGACCTAGTCTACTCAGTGATATCGCGTGAGAATACGGCCGCTACCACCGTCCTGTGTTGCGCATCGGTGAAGGGGTTCGGAGTCCTCTTGAAAAGGTCTCACGCTTTATTACTGGCCTTCAGGCTGAGCTATTCCGCAGAGGTTGAAAGAACAACAGCGAAATTAAACTTCAGGATGTCTAGCAAACAGATGACCACAATTTTACTTGTAGGCCAAGCGATGTAGACCTCAAGCCCTATGGAAATCACTCTGGACGTGCTGCCCTACGTCTACCAGCACGGTGTCCTAACAATTCGTATCAGATCAATAGTCTGTTCTACTAGGTGCATTTACTCTTATTTCTTTCGCCCCACCGAACACTATTGGAAGGTGAGCCCATGTTTCAAGGTTTACTAATCTAGGAGAGAGCATCTGAAATAGGAGGTCCAAGCATCTTTCGGTTTTCTCAGCTGGGACACAGCTTGGTGAACACACATTCGAGCTTCCCGGGCTTGAGGATCGTTCGATTTTTGCAATCACTCAAAAAGGTGGATGCATCTTGTCCGGGCGGGAATTCGAAGTCGTAGAGCGATATCGTGTATGAGAGCACAATCTTCGCTACCATCAGCGCTAAGCTTTTGCCTACACAGCTGAATGGACCTGCTTATCACCGGTCAGTAAAATAGTCGTGTTCAATGACCGCGGGATGTACCGTTTCCGTAGAAACGTCCGAGTGGAGACGCTTACCTCTGAGGAATGGGTGGTACGCCTGCTTGTCCAGAATCAGGTCGGGCCGAGTTGTCCATCGCTCCGGCATCCATGCATCTGGATGCACGAAGTACTTTGGGCCTAGTATGAATGGTAAGCACGCCGTCCTCGAAACGCGCGATTTATGATACTTACTTCTCTGAATGCTGTGGATTCCGATATAGACCACGACATCTTTCGGCAGGACCCAACCATTAATCCATGTGTCCTCCGTCGTCACTCTGGGCCCGCCGTTGCACGATGGGCTGTGCATCCTCAAGGTCTCCGAGATAACCGAGTCTAAGCAGGGCAGAGATCTCAGGTCCTTGTAAGCAAACTCTCCAAGGCATGACTTGCCCAGAACGGGTGCTAACTCCTGTCTGAGCTGCTCTCGCATGAATAGGTTTTTGCCCAGGTAGTAGAAGCAATGGGACAAAAGAGCAGACAAGGTACCAGTGCCGCCAATCATGACAGCCTGGGCATCAGCATAGACGGTTTGGCGATCGTGGAATGCTCTGGGTTGTTCAGATTGGAAGTCATCGAGGAAGTACTTCATGATGTCGTCCGGGTCGCTGGAGTTGTTCTGCATTTGTCAGTTGTCTGCAGATCCACAGGTGTAGATTTTATGAGAAGCATACTTCTCTCGTAAAGCACATCTCATGCGTCGCCAAATCGAACTGGCCCACCTCTTTCAACAGGCGTAATTTTTTCAAGAGCATCAATGGCCAGACGCTGTGCGCTGACGCCGCTACCCCGGCGAAGGGGAGCTCCATCAGGTGGATCAAGCGGTTCTCGACCCCCAGTCTGACAGCCCCAAGATCCACCGAGAATCCCGTTCTGGTCATGTTATCGAAAGCAACAAGGCTCATGTACAGAGATACGTCCAGTGGCTCCTGAGTTAGCACTGCAGCTGATATCTTGTCGAGCCACATCTGTGTTGAGTTGCGGGCGTTCAGCTCATAGAGGTCCATATTCTTGCTGCTCAGAGCAAGGTCCCAGACTCTTCTTCGGGCACGATGCTCTTGCCGATCGGTCATAGAATCTAGATCGTGTGCACCCTGATATGTCAAGTGATCGTAAAACGTGTGCTGTTTTGTGGTCGTGGAGTGAGGCCCATGAATTATGTCAATAGCGCTCACAGAGGTGATCAAGACCTCGTTGGGGGCTTCCGTTTCTCGTTAGCAAGACAGCAAGCAACAATCATTTCCTTGAGTTACTTTGGAGTACTGACCGATGCGCACTATCGGACCATATTTCCTCGCCCATTCCGTATGCAACTCGTGCATCTTCCCACGATAGGCGACAACCATGTGTGGAATCTTCGTAACTCTTGCCCAGAAAGGCCCCGGAATCCGGCGGAGAGGGTGGAAAAGAACACGATACACCACCATGCTCAGGATCAAGCCCAGGTGGATCGCTGTCCAGATCCCAACAGTTTTCAGAATGGAGTCCAGAAGTGAGACGACGGTCAGACCATCCATCCGAGTCATTGTGACGGCGACAAAGATTACTGGCAAGAGTAGCACGTGTGCAATGGTGATCGACAAGCTCTGGGGATCATGGTATCCATCTATATAGTAGAACAGCTGCAAAGAGACGCCCAAGAGAGAACCGGAGAGGAATGATCCCGAACCGGATAATAGCACCAACACGCAGGATCCAAGTAGGGTAAACATCTTTGATGCTGTCTGCGTAAGCCGAGGGCAGAAAAGAGGTCTTACAATGCAATGAGAGGCTTTGGTACATATACCTAGGTACCCTAGACGGTCTCGCGCGTTGGTGGGGCGTTGGTGGGGCGTTTGGTGGGAAGATGGACTACGAATGATGGTGTAGACGATTCTGGGGTGGCCGAGACATTTGGCACGAGAAGTGGGAGATCAGTCCGGTTCTGCGAAGTGTTTTGTTGCCCTGCCACCACACGCAGACTTGTCAGGGAGTTGCGTCATTCTTTAGCTGCGTCTTGAGAAGGAACCGAGGGGGCATTTTCGACAGGAAGCGGGAGTCAACATGGTCACCAGGTTACAGGAGCGATTTCCTTGCGGGTCGTCGCACTTTCCCATGTTTTCGACGTGACAGTTTTATTGCAGAGGCGTGGCTGAGGACCGAAGAAGCAGCATAATTCGACAGAACGGTCACCTTGGTCCCTTTCGTATTCTAGATGATCAAATTATACCACTGACGTGGGCAAGGTGGCTTGTTGGTCATATGAGTGGCTTCCCTACGTACCAAGGTATCCACCTGAACCTGTCGATGGCAGCCACCTGGGCACCGATGCAACGGCAGTCACTGCACCAACTCCGACGTACATATCTTATTAGGTGTTCATATTTTTCTGGCGATGCTCGCAAACCTGCTAAGAACTGTTTAGTCGTTTAATGACTGGAAGTCACTGCGCAGCGTTCGACTCGTGGCAAGCTCTTGTGCATCCGGACACATCCTCAGCACTCAAGTGTTGTGTAGCTAGGTTGCGATGGTGAATGCTCACATCGAAATGCTTCGAAATGCCTCGAGCAAGCACACCGTAGCTATTCCCTGTGGCTTGACGCACGCGCGTACGCCGTCTCGACCTCTTCGGCATCGGTCTTGAAGACACTGTCCACAGGGTCGATTCGGGAGCTTCTCTCTGCGTCTGTCAGATCGACCACCTTGTCACCGAAAGCTGCGGCGATCTCTTCCAAGGTCTTCCTTCTTGTCTCACTATAGGCATCTCTAAATTAGTGCTGACTCCGTTCTGTAGTCTTTCGTCATATGTGAAGCGTTGCTTACGGGAAGTAGAAATATGCGACAATCAGGAAGAAGAGGCTGCAGCCGACGAAGACGTAGTAATAGTTCTCTTTGATGTTTGCAAAGGCGCTGGGCCCTGCCTCAGTGACTGTAACATGTTAAGATCACTGGTCAGTAACCTGTACAAGGATCCGAATATGATTTCTGGGGCATCATTTTCACTTACTTCCCACGTTCACGATGAAGTGAGATGCTGCAGCAAGTCCCATGACTTTGCTCCGCAGAGCAATGGGCAGGACTTCGGCCCCATATAGCCATGTCGTGCTGTTCAGCATGCCGTCTGCGAAATCTGTCAGCCTGTCCTGCGGCAATGGAGTATTGGCTCCCGTAAGTCGATATGCTCGAACAAGAGTAACTCACAGTAGACAACAACAAATAGGTAGATGCCAAGGACGGCAAAACCTTTTCCAATTTTGTTGTCCGTGTTCTGGAACTCTCTTTGCATCACTGCTGCATATATCTCGACAACAATTATGCCGCTCAGGCCGGCCAGTATCATTCTATCGATAGTAAGTTCACCAGTATTCCGGGGCACATGGATATTAAGCTTACTTTCTTCGACCCCACTGGTCGGTCAGAAAAAGTGTCGTGAGGACGTTGGAAGCGAAGGCAATGGTCCCATAAACGCCTGCCAGAGCAAGGATAGACTTTGAACCGATGCCTAACGACTTATACAAAATAGCTAGATAGCACACCAGTCAATGTATTTCCTCCAAAGCCGATAATCGCAGCTACATACTCTGGTAGTACTAGAAGCAGGACACAAATCAGCGTCTGTCATCCACAAAAGCGAGCAAGTGAGAAATGAAGAGACTGACCTGTATAACATTTACCCCCGTCAGACTCGTCATTGTCTGAACCGCGATGGACCTTGGTCGTTGTCAGTATTGGATCAGACCAGTACGAGACTTGACAGAACTTACGCCAAGGCACGATGCCTAAAAAGCTTGAAAATCTCCTTATATGATTTGATCTCTCTCTCCATTTCAAATTCGATCTGAGAGCGCATCAGCACAAACTCGTCGTGGACCTCGTGAGGCTGCAGATCACGCCGTATCTTGATGAATTCCTGGCGGGCCTCTTCGACTTTGCCATTCCGGATCAACTGGCGAGGAGAATTCGGCATGAAGGTTGCCAGGCCGATAATGAGGATCACTCCCCACGGTATCTGAATGCCCAGAGGAAGACGCCATTGTACGGGCCCGTACGGCGCATAGCCACACGCCATTCCTACCCAATTCGACATCATAGTGCCGAAGCTGATCCCGCACCCCGATATGCCTCCTATTAGGCCACGTTGCGCAGGCGGCGAGATCTCGCTAAGATATATTGGAACCGTCCCTACGAGGCCTCTGAGGCTCCTGTCAGCATTATCGAGCAGCATGACCCTAGTAATTCACTTACCCGACAGCAAAACCTGCTAGGGCTCGACCGGCCAAGAACATGCCGATGTTCACAGAGGCAGTCTGGACGACAGTTCCTATAGTCACTACGACGCACATTAACTCCATGAAACGGACTCGACCGAGCTTGTCGCCGATGGCTGTCTGTGCGAGAGCACCAACGGCTTCACCGGCGATATAGACGGCAACCACCTGTGATGTATTGTCAGCTCGGATCCAACTGACGGACATGCCGGGGAATGAATTTGCATTACCGCGCCGGTCAAGGCATTGGATGGATGGTGCATGTATTCTATCCAGCTCTGATGAGCGATGGCTACAGGATGTGTTAATTCTACGGATAAACGACTCCCGATTGATGATAAACGTTGTCCTTACTTGTCGTTGCTATGCCGGTGTCAAAGCCCTTTGCAACGTAAGAATTCATCATTTCAGCAGCTTATCATAGGGGTGACGGACAAACAGAAATGTGCCGATGGCGGCGAAAACAGCGATTCCTAAGGTGTAAATGTTCGCCATGATATTGATTCGTCTCAACAGGTACACCCAGGGAGGGCAAAAAAGCACGAACGTGATTTGCAGTCGTTGGCAATGGATGAGGACTCTTGTCAGTCAGTCTTGCGGGGAGGAGGTGGGTAGGTATCATCCGACTTCGCTGCCATCTTACCCATACATTCGGTATTACGAAGATGGGGCACAACAATGCTTGCTCTAGTCTTATTCGGGGTTGATCGACGCGTTGGCCGGTCCCAGATTTGGAGAACAACATCCCCCAGAACTGTGAGATGGCCAGCCGACTAACCCCACTTGATCACAAAAACCGCGTCTGGTCCACTTTGAGAGAAAAGGACAGGGGATGAACGCACGGAGGGAGGTAAAAAAAGAGAGGCAAAAGAGGTTATCCGCATGGATAATGGTGACCCGCAGCAGACGATGCTATTTGGCTGTCTGTATGACACTTGAGGGTATACATTGGACCAAATCTGTAGACGAGGCTTTATGAATTGCATGTGACACAGTTCCAATTCGTAGCTGCTTGATGACAGGTCCCGGGGGAGCGACAGAGGGACTACCACGATTTCGCCTGATTGCATCAATGCTTTGCAGGCGATAAAGGCTTGAGTAAAGCTTGATCTGAAACTGGATGGAGTTCCACGTGCATATATTCGATGCGCTATGTGTAGGAGCGACGTGTGGATGCTCATCACGCGGTCCACATGAATGTCATTTGGTTCCGCTGTTGTTAATAGCTGTGCATGTAGTCAACAGTCTCGCCTATCCCCCCATCCCCGCCCAAGACGGTAGGACTAGCGGCTGATAGGACTCGTGTACACGTCTGCGAATCCCGCGGGACTCGCCTCGAGGATATAACTTCATGCCACTGAAAGATACGAGTCCCGATGCAGGTGTGCAACCTTCCAGAATGCCTTGACGTATGTTCAACAACACCCAAAGAAGGCTTGGTCTCCACTACCTGGGCCCGAGTTAAGAAACGCCGCCGGGATGGACGTAGTTGACGAGTTTCTTGATGTCGCTGTGGCTGGCCTTGCAGCATCCTCCTACCAGAATAGTCTGCCACTTCTGACGGCTGGCCGTGTCGAGGACAATATCACCCAGGTGCTGCTCCCACGGTATCTGCGCCATGTCAGAAACAGCAGCTCGAGGTCGAGGGAGTACAGAGGGGGTTGGATAGACCGGCCAGCTTACCTTTTGTTCCACCTGGCCGGCAGGCGCCTCCCACTTTTGCGTCGTTGTATTGTACACCTCTCCATTGGTCCCGTCTGGGTACAGCACCAGTGCCGGCCACGAGGCGAGTCGGCCTTCTTGTATCATCTTGGAGACTGCGTCCTCGTATTTACCAACCAGTCCGGCAAGCTTGTGCATCTTTGTGCAGTTGATGCCTATGCCCCAGGGCTGAGCTTTGGCATTGTCCTGCGAGAGCATGGCGTCAACGACCTGTTGGACGCTGCTCCCATCGGGGAACCCGTCACCGTCGCCGGGGAAGACGCATGATATCCAGAGTGGCTTTGAAGTGAAGCCAGCAACTGCTTTCCTAACGGCGCCGATCTCGTCGAGTCTCGGGATAGTCTCGCATGCGACGTATGCGATCTTGTCCAGGAGCTGATCGTCGCCGAAAAGAGATAGTCGCCGGGCCCACCATTCTAGGAGCCGTCCCTCATCATCGTGTTCGTCGTCATAAACCCCACTGTATTCCTGTCCAGGAACCATGGTGGAACCATAAGGCCCAAGGCTCAGAGCCAGCTTTGCATCTGGCTTGCCCCTGGCCTGGTCCGCGATTTTTACTGCGTGCTTCAGGAAGCCGGGGATGCTGGCCTCGTCGATGCCGTTCGGCCATGCCCCAGTTCTGGTGGCTGCAAAGCCGACGACGGAGACTTGGTAGGTGGCTGTCTCGATCACGTCGACTGGCACCTGGCCGAAATCCCTCTGGCAGGCGAGGAGCGTCTGCGGGTCGCTCACGATAGGATGCGAGGACCACAACGGCGTGGTTTTGCTGGAAAACTTGACGCCATATTTATCTTCGAGAGACGTACCGAGACCTCCATCAAGGAAGAAGACGGGAGTCTTGGGTGGCATCTTCGCAGGCGTTATGCGATTGCTTTTATGATATACCTATGTAGGTGCTGATTGCAGTGCGTCTCGGGTGCCAAGTCATAAGTCCGAGGCAGGAATTTTCCAGGCCGCCCGGTGGATCCGCGGCCCGACCGCCGGTCGGATAGGGCTCAGTTCCGGCGCCGGATCACAGTACGCGTCGAAGGCCGACTCGGACGACGAGACAAGCAGACTGACCTTCATGCACTGGCATGCGGCTGCGTGGATGGCCTGACCGTGTTGGCACATTCGTTGTCATATCTACAGCAGTCACTGACTGACTGTACGGGCCGAGGATGCCTGAATGCTGCATGCTGGATGCCTAGCGGTCTGCAGTCCTAGGGCCCGGATCGGCGAGATCCTAGACGCCTCAGCCCCGACTGAGCTTACTCGAGGCCGCTGAGAGGCTGGTACAACGTGGCTCAAGGTCTATGTTTGGCGGTACGAGCCAGGATCCGGATCCTTTGCCAGCAGCTCGGGTTGTCGTCAATGGTCACCAATGGCTGACACTCGCTTGCATGACGACACGTCAATCCTTCTGGTAGCTTGGCTTGCTGTCACACACCGACACGTGGTGCTCCACCTGAGACTGATATCGGGGCCCACGGCCGCCAGGCAGTGAGCTGAGGTCTGCTCAGAAGGTCCAACAGAGTATATCCATCTCGAGCTGCTTGTTGTACAGAATCTTGCCTCTCTTGTGCGAGCATGCCAATATTTCAACGTCGTCTCCTTGCGTACACTATAGCACCAACCGTCGACTCACTCTGGCCGTGGTAACCGTGAACATTCGACGAGGGCTCTGGAGCTACCCTTAAGATGCAGTATACGATATCCACGTGTTTGAGCCGTCATATTTTGGCGGTTCTCACCCTCTGCCTCCTCCAGGCTGTCGGTGGATTCGCATTGCCAACGTCGACGCCGACCTCGACGCCAACATCACCACAATGGCCCCGTCTCCTCGAAGCTATGCGGCTCTTTGTGTCCCGATGGCTGAATGAAACCACCGCCATCATTGTCATCGGCGCGATCGTGGGACTGGCCGCCGCCTCGTTTGCTGTTTTCGGATTCGACTGGAAGGGCTACGAGCAAGGTGCCTTGGAGCAGCTTGTTTTCGAAGAAGGCGAGCATGGACGTCGGTACTCGACGAAACATACCGGCCCATGATCATAATCGTCTTGAAAAGCAATCATGTCGACTTTCAAGGTCGCTGCGAAATCACGGACCTGTCAGTAACTTTGGAAGTCAACGCATCGCCCGCACGCATTGGGCCGCCCTGAACCACGCCTCATTCAAGGCATCGCCCCTGGGTAGCGAGTGGGACTGAAGTCAACGTTGCGCATTCAGCCTAAGACAACACTGTGTCTAGGCCTTTGCCAATTTGGGGCGCGTATCGATGCCGATAGAAACAGCGCCGATGTTGGATTAAAGTCCAAGGTCATCTCCGAGCAGACATTAAAGCCCTGGATGATGAGAGAACCGAGCCGTCATTCGCTTGTTCACAATATGGACAGTTTACCCAAAATGAACCGAAATGGGAGAGAGAAAAGGGTAAGGGGAAGTTAGTGCTCAGCAGAAGATGGAGAGGCCCCTACCAGGAACGAGACTGTGAGGGATGCCTCAAGCTGGCCAAGCAGAAGGGTCAGGGGAGGAGCTGTAAGAAGGCGCGGGGACGAATGAGCTGCGCAATGTCCCAGCAGTCTCGTGCCAGGTCGTCAGCGTCGCTCCCATTCGGTCTTGACACTAGTAGCTTGTTAAGAGATGGGTGGTGCAACGTTTTGGACGAACGTGGATCGTATCGCATCCAGTCACCGGTCTTTGATCATGGGGGCCGTCTAATAAGCCTTCCGAAACAGCCTTTTCTCTTTCCGATTCCTGCTTCATTACCGCGTTGGGGAATGTCAGCTCGAGCATGCGACGATCACCATGCTTCTTTTTATGCATGGTACGATTCATTGACACAAGTTGGAGGCGAGAGTCCTGGTCGGATGAGAATGAACATCATTCACTCCGAGTCGAGATCATCGGCAACCAATAGACATCATTTATTCACGCTGTCGAAATCCTCAAGAGTTTTCCCAGGAACCTAGAATGGACAGAGAACATCTCGAGAGTCATTACCAATATAGCACGATCCTTCTCGAGCATGCACATTCCCTCATTGCAAACGGACAAGAAACTGTGTACAGTGTTCTTGTGCCATGACAGCAATGCTGCACATGTCACTTTCTAGCTGCCTTTCAATTGGACAGAAATCTCCTTTGTGACGTGCCTCGGGACGAGAATTCGCGTGCAGAACAGGCAACGAGACAATTCATGACGGACCAGTCACTGATCATGTGGGCCACGATCTGCAATTGTTGAACTTGGACTGTTGATAGCGCCAGTCACCACAACCTCCATGAAGATCTTCTTGTGATATCTGTTGTCGAATCAAGCCAGAAGACCAATGAATGGTGAGGCCGCTCCTGCTCGCAGCCCTTTGCCAAGCCGGTTTGACTCGACCTCTCGCTGTTTTAGCTCGATACGAGCTGATCACAGTATCTGGCCGGGTACCTACGGCGTAGCCTCCTACCTTCTTTGTAAGATGGGTGGATGGGTGGTTTCAAAAATGCTTGCAAGCCTCTTCACCTTGGGCGTGCACTGTTAGTGACCACCAAGCATTTCCAAGCGCAGCCCATCCTTGGAACGCCAATCTTGCGCCAGCACTTGTGCCCGAAGCTAAGCAGGCATTTAGGCCAAGCTTGGAAGGCGTTGTTACCTTGTTGCGCAGAATCATGCCATCTGTTCTTTGCGGAATGCCACACCTCCGCGCGACGAAATTCAGGTTGGATGCACACATTTCCACGGCGAGTTTACAGTGAACTTGAATTCGATGCATACGACCCTGCGGTGCATGCAGCTCGGCGGCTTGTTACTGGGCCACATGCTCGTTGCGCACTGTATTGTGGGTAACAAGGGATGAAAATCTGAAATCTGTTGCAAAGTCAAGAGCATACAATGCATCCTCAACACCCTTGGGACTGAGGTGAGATCCAGTACACGAGCGACTGCAAGCCAAAGAGGACTGGGGCTGAAAGGGCCGATGGGCGCTGGCCTGGTTCAGGGCGAGCACGTGGCCTGTCCAACCAAGTTTCTGGAAGCTTGACGGCTAAAAAGCGAAGATATATCGACACCGGTTTCATATCCCTACGCCAGTGACCCTTGTAACCGGGTAGCTGCTTCCTACGTCGCAAGTCGACACAAGATACGTTCGCTGCCACTACTTATCACCCAATACAATGACGCGTATATGCTATTGGGGGGTGCGCATCATTTTGGACGGTTTGCACACGGATTCACGGTCCAATCGGGCTACATGGTTCGAGGCGTGGGCGGCACGCAAGCCTTGCCGTGAGCCAGCCGTCTCTTTATGCCAAATCATGCCAACATATCCCGACGCAATGCAACCATCTGGATCAACGGTGAAAGAGGGCCTGATCACAATAAACGACTGCTCCCCCTTGATGAGGTGGTCTGCCAGAGGCTGATAGGGTCGGGTTCAAATTGTACCGTACATGATAGTGTGCGTTGAAAAATAGGATTCATCTGAACCATGCCGTCATGACTCGAGCACGTGTTTCCGGGGTTGACAACAGAAACAGAGCATATGTTTCCGCGTGGACCACACGCATGGTCACCAAAATCGGGTGCCTCTGGGGAAGACTGGACGATGGTTGCAGAAGGAAAATGCGTAGATCCAAGATAGCCGATCACAAATGATATGCCATGCCAGTCAAGTGTAGTCGACACTGCCCAGGTGTCCTTTCAGCTTGCCTCACGAGACCATGTCCGGACTTGGGAGTATCTTCCAAGGTTGGTACAATATACGCGGACTGGCAAGTGGCCGCCGGCGTACCAGCCGTCTCGTCACGGGCTCCGCTGTTGACCGAATCACACCGACACCTATGACAAATTTGTCAGAGTTTCAACCTTCACTATTAGATCCGAACGTGGGCCTACGAGTGTACGACTGCCTGCCCCGTGCGTCACGGCGCAGCAGAAGCATCAGGCCTGCCACCCAAGCAACCAAAGGGCGTCGGGTAATATTAGTGTCGATCTACACTACGACACTAAAAGTACCCTGAAGCGTACTAAGGAGCCGTCACATCTACGAGTCAGTATCGTGCATGCACAGAATGCAGCTCACGCTGCTTCTAGAACGCGGGAATCTCGATGAAAGCAGCTTTGCTCCGCAGCTTGGTGCCGACTATCACGAATCGTCACATTTAATCAGCCTTCCAGAGCGAGACTCTCTTTGGCGGTTGGCCTGCCTCATCGGGAGATATGGTACGATTTTTGGCCCAGGCCGGCCTACGTGCGATGCCCGAAGCTGGGAGTAAACCTTGTTCTGCCGTCGGCCAGGCACCCAAGTCCTGGTCCCCCCTTGGCTCTTGGTTGGGAAACGGTTCACAGCAGTGTAGTGTCGCCCTGCCTGCCTGCCCACCGCCCACTTGTGAGCAACCCCTGTCCCCTCATCGCCCACGCTCCTCTCTCCCGCCAACAAGCACATCCTGGCAATCGTCAGAGAAACACGCTGCGCGTACCGAGAAACTCTAAAGTCTGACATGCCATTCTGCCCATTCTGCCGAGCATCCCCAGATTGCCTTTGCCCCCCGCCCCTGGTTCCGGCTAGCTATTCTCCACAATTTCGTCCCGCCCACTCCTGTCTTGCGACTATGCGTCTGCCCGCGCGAGAAGGTCGTCACCGCAGTCTGTTTCCCCTGATTCGACTCTACCCGGGCCAGCGACAAGCTGACATAAGGCCAATCTTTGGTGTACCAAGTACAGTCCCTTCCGGCTCATGGCCAAGAGATCCTGGCAGGAAGCAGCCGACTCCCTGTCGCAGGACATGGCTAGCCCTCCTCTTACGGTAAGCCCTCCCCCCTCCCCCCAGGACCCCCGATTCCTATTTCAGATATTGGACCCTCCTTGCCGTCCCTATGCGGCAACACCACCTCGCAAGCCATGTCCCTCTTCTGGCCGACTGGCAGGTGATGCTGACCCGGAGGCTACAAACGATCTAGAGCAGGCGCCGCGGCTACGATCTGCCACCAGGTTCAGGTTCCTCGGCTGGCCTGACCCAGGCCCAGACCGGGGACACTCCTGCTAGCAGTAGTAGGCGCACCGGTCACCCGTCCCCCTTCCAGCCTGTTTCCACACCACGTGGCGATGTGCCTCCCTTCCAGCAGCCTCCTCAGCGGAACCCTTCCCTGGCTTCTGTGGAGATATCGCGGAAGGTGAAGGCCTGTGCAGCATGTCGTAAGCAGAAGGTAAGGGGCTTCCCTTCCATGCCTCACTTTATTGTTATAGTCTTCGCCGGAACCCCCGCCGTTGCCGAAAGTTTTTGCGGGACTACTACTACTCAAAGTGTACCGTGCCTGACCTCGTTATGTAGATCAGGTGTCACATGGAGGATGGAAAGCCTCCATGTGTGAGATGCAAACAAAGGAACCTCTCGTGTGTGCTCAACAAGAGTTTACAGATGCTCATGGATGAGAGGTCTCAGTAAGCTTGTTCTCTTCCAATTATTCTCTGTTGGCCTCCTCCCGTCGTTTCCCAGAGGCGAACGTGGTCTTCAACCTCACTGGCCGTGACTCGGATGTCTGACGACCGTGGTAGGTGGCATCAAGACATTGTCGGCGACCTTGAATTGATATATTCCGGTGTTCAAGAGTTGCGAGAACGATCTGCTCTCCCACCGCTCGCCGGGCTGCGGAGCTCGTCTGACCGGCCAGGCCCAGACCCGATGGAGCCGGGCGGGCAGGAGCAGCATGAAGACAGCGGCGGCGTGTCTCCTGGAGATAACAACTCGCCGACGATGATGAATATGTTGGAAGAAGGCATGACCGATGTCACAACGCATCATGCGGGCTTCTTCCCACCCTCCATCTCACCCCTCAACCCACAAGCGAGCCGTCCGCCCCTCCACTCTCATGACTCGGGCGAGGACGCCCAGAGTCTCCACTCCGGGGGCGGACCCGTACGGGACTTTATAGCCGTGGGGCACATCTCCCTGGCGGACGCACAGAGGCTGTTTGACCTCTACATCGAGCAGCTGGACTACTTCGTCTACAAGATCGGTGGCCGCTGGCGGACACTCGACGCGCTGAGGGCGCGGAGCGCCATCCTGACCGCGAGCATCCTGACCGTCGCCGCATTGCATGATTCCGCATCGAACCAGATCTACCCGGTCTGCAACAGGGAGCTGCGGCGGTTAATATCGGCAAGTATATTCGACAGGAGGGTTAACCGGGACCACCTAAGAGCCCTGTGTGTAGCCTCGTACTGGCTGAGTGATATCAGCTGGACCCTGTCCGGCATGGCGATCCGCCGGGCTACCGAGATCAACCTGAGCGGTAATTACCAGAGAGTATTGATGGAGGGCGGCGAGGACGCGGCTGATTGCCTGCGGCTGTGGTATAATCTTTTCATCTGTGACAGGAACCTCTCCACTCTCTATAGCAGGCAGACTCTGGTATGCGAGGACGCCAGTATCCAGGGCTGGGAACAGTTCCTCAAGACGCCCGTTTCCACGGATCATGACAAAAGATTGATGAGCCAGGTCTCGTTGCATTTGATTCTAGCAAGCATCCACGAGCTGTTTGGTCCCGACAATGGCGTCATGATCCCGCCAGCCTTTTCGATGCAGTTTGCGCACTACAGCCGTCAGCTCGACCACTGGGTGGGCGTGTGGTCGACGACGCTGAAGAGTCAGTATTCCCGAGATCGTCCAAGAATAGTGGTCACATTTAATGATATTGAAGAGCGCCGAACCTGGCCTCTCCTCGATCGTGCACGGCATTTCTAACTGCAAGTATTTACAGGCTGCTCCTCGACCATTGGCGAGTTTCCGGTCAAGAATGCCCTCATTTACTACCACTTCTCGAAGCTCTACCTCTTCAGCCACGTCTTTCGCGGGCTCGCAAACAAGGACGCCGTCCCCGTCCCGCTGCGGGAAGCCGCCTCGGGCGCCATCGCCGCCGCGACCAACATCATCGAGCTTGTCCTGCAGGACCCAGACATTAACTCCAGCCTCCGGGGCATGCCCACCTCCGTCCATGCGATGGTATCCTTTGCCTGCGTGTTCCTCCTGAAGTTGGCTGCCAAGCGGCAGGACGGGCTGGTCGAGGCTGGGCTGGTCAGCGACCTGGCAAACAGGCTGGTCGCACAGTTCAGATCGATCCAGGCGGGCAAGTGGCACCTCGCGCACCTGATGGCGGACGGCCTGGAGAAGTCTGCCGCTTCGCTGCTCGGCGACAGCGGGTCGAGCGTCGCAGAGGGGCTCGAGAGCGGCACGGGGAGCGGTCTGGGTAAGGGAGGCTCCGGCAGCATGATGGGCGACTCGGGCCCGGAAGACACGTCGGCCATGGCATTTGGGTTGTATGCTGACCCAACCGCCTCGTCCTTCCAGGGATCTGTGCCCTCGGGTCTTGGTGGCGTGGGAGGCTCTATCGGTGGCATGCAATCAATGCAGACCGCCATCCAGAGTCCAGACTTGGCCTTTGGGCCCCAGAGCTTCTTCGAGTTCAGTGCGGCTCCGCCCGGTCCAGAAAACGAGCCCTTTGGTTTCCCGTGAGCTGCGGAACACAACCAGTTAGGTGTATTGGAAGGGGTGCGACTCATCCACCCCAGGGAGCTCTTGGTCGTTTTTATGCCGAGCGACTTGACTTCGAAGGTGATTTGGCATATAGGACCCTTGTGTCGGTCTGGGAGAGTCGGCAGTCTGTGAACATAGCGCGATACTTGGCCCAGCCTTCTTGCGGGTGATGGTGTGGTGTTGAGGCGCAAATCCGGGTTTGTTGTAGGTGCCCTGCTTGTGGTGAGAAGGCCAGAGGCTTGTCCCAGAGGCGCCAGAAGGCACCTGGGTCCTGTTTGTCTTTTTGTTACCCATTGCATGTACCAAATAGCCCAGCACTCTCTACACACCCAGCGATCGTTTTGTCAACTCTTGAGGTTCCTTGCCGGCAACCTCAGAATATGCAGAGCGTTTAAGCTTCTCGAGTAAGGATGGACACCGTGTCATTGAGGCAATCCATCAGAATATTCTTGTGATGTACTTCCTAGGAATACTTTGTCCGTCTGGCTTTGGTGACTTTGAGCGCCCGCTTGGCCTAGGCCATGGCCGTCGCTGGGAAAGAACACGTTGCTGGCCGTGCTTGTGTGCAAGCCCTTGGGCTTCCAATCTGCGAGACGGTCCCCGCCTTTTCAAGATGCCCGCTTCGCGTGCTTGGCACTCCGTTCGGCATGCGTGGTAGCGCCGAAGGCGATGCTGACAGTCGAGCCCTGAAAGTCGACCTGAGAGATGTCAATCTTTTCACCGGCAGACGGTGCACTAGATAGCAGCTGGGCAAGGTCCCCAAACGGTCGCCGAGACTGTGTGTTCTGTGCAAAGTCGGCAAGGGGTCTCGCGGAAGCGCCAAGGAGTAAATTATTGTCGCCCATGTCGTGCTCATTGCCTTCCCAATCCTCTTGAAACATAAAGGAACCATTCTCCGATGAATTATCGTCGTCATCGTTATTTCTCAGATCGTAGCCCTCCTCGTCTTCGTCTATCTCCATCACTTGGTCTGCATCTTCGCCCAAGTTTGACTCTTCGTTGTTGTCGCCATCGTACTCGATGTACTTCCTGGGCCTCGGTTCAGCCCAAGGAGTATGAAAGAGTGTATGCACCCTAGCCAGCCTTTTTGCAAAGGGTGCCTTGGGCATCATCTGCTTCACGGTCTTATCCAGTGCGACGGCAGCCCCAGATCCGCGACCAGCAGCGGTCCTAGCCCTCTTCTTCGCGATACTCTTATTCCGCCTTCGTATGAAGCGAGAATGAGCCGCATCGAGTGATTCCATGAGTTCCTTGGCTATGACAGCTGGTATATCGCTGGGCAGGCTGGAAGCCTTGATGATCTGCTCCCAGCAGTGCACACGCAGCGGCGGGTTGGAACTGTCATGGCAGGGCAGTTGTGGAACACGAGGTGTGGCCCCTTCAAGCTGCAGGTCCGGGGCTGGGATACGAAAATGGCGCTCGACGTGATCAAGGAAGTCCATGAGCACGGGCGTGACGTCTCGGGCGTTTGGGCCGTCTTTCTGCAAGGCTTGACACAATGCTTGAGCCTTGTCGGGTGACGAGACCCACATGGGGCAGCTGGTGCGCACAAGACCGGCGCGGGGAATCAGGACATCGAGACGCTCCAGAGGATCGGTGGGCAGGTTCCGTAAGCCCTTCAGGGCCTGGCTGATGCGTTTCTGATAGGCCGCTCTGGCGTTTCCGGCCCTGCGCCGAGCACGAATCGAGAGGCCTGGGGTAATGCTGCTTGGGGGTGTCTTGCCCGGTCTGACTCGGCCCATGGTGGCTGTTCTGTAATGCACCAATTCGCCAACAGACTAGTAATGGTGTGGATGGGGACGTTGGCGGACTTGATAATGCATATACATACATTTACGCGTGGACGTTGTTGGGGGTGGATACTCGGCAACGGGGCGATTTTCAAGTCAACAACAAGGTGCGTCGTGCATGAAAGCTGGCCCCGCCAAGAACACCCAACCCCAATCAAGCCGCAGCATCAGGCCCACCAATGATAACCCAAAAGTGGATGGGTCCAGCGGATCCACATCAGTTTGCAAACAAGACGGTGAATGACAGCAAGTTCTACGCCCTTGACGGGATCAGATTTCTACCTGGAAGTCGACATTCAATCTTGTGTTTACTGCTGAGATGGCTCTATATATGTTAGGTATCGCACTTACCTCGGGTTGGAAGACAATGCGGAAGCAGATTAAATCCCGGCGAGGCTTGGTTGAGAAATCCAAGGCTTCGCGATTCACGCGGTAGCCACCGAAGGTATTGCAGTGAGATAGAAAAGTGTAAAAGCTGGACAACAGATCAGAAATGAGCATTGCGCCTTCGATCCTGCGCTGGCTACTGTTGGTCTAAAGATAATGCCTCCGTCATATTCTTCACGATGGCTCGGTGGCAAATTTTGGACATGAATTTCTAACTACATGTAGATCGCGTCATCGCGCATCTAGACAGCTGTCAATTACGACGAGTCTCGCCTCATGGAAGAACACAGAACTGCCATTAACCTATCAGACCAAGAATTCGCGTCACCGTTGCTAAGCCAGCATAGTGGATGTAATGCCTTTAAGCGAGACATTGTAATATTGCCGTTGTCAAAATTGCTTATAATATGGTACCTCAGATAGAGGCCACATATGATCAGTCGAAGCTTATGGCGACTTTGCCGATATAGCGCTGCTCCCGTAAGTATCCATATGCTTCCTTCGCCTTCTCAAAAGCGAAAACTTGTTTGTCAATGATGGGATGAATGTTGTCGGCCTCAACAGCGCGAACCATGTCTTCCATCTGCCTTCTAGAACCAACAAGGAACCCACGCACAGTGCACATGTGCATGAGCATGTCGTTTACCGTTAGGCTGTCTGGCGGCGACTTCTGATCCAAGTAGTTGATAGAGCCGATTACATGTATGACGCCCTCAGGCCTGATGGCTTCAAGCGACTGTGGCATCGTGCCTGGCCCTCCAGCTTGGAGGATGTGATCTATACCTCGCTTGTTGGGGGTCAAGTCACGTGCAGTTTTTCCCCAGTTGGTGTCCTCTCTGTAATTGATGACGTGGTCGGCGCCCAATTGCTTCAGAAATTCGGCTTTCTCAACCGACGAGGTTGTTGCAATGACAGTTGTCCCGGCGGCTTTAGCAAACTATGTGTGGCCTTGTTAGTAAGAAGTCCATGGGGGGTGTTTTGCCAGGTTCATAAATCATCGCCTTACCTGTAAGCCGAAAATGCTGACTCCCCCGGTGCCTTGCACCAGGATCGTGTCGGCAGCCTTTACCGGTTTAAGACCATACAGTGCGTTCCAGCTAGTAAGCCCGGCGCAGGTCAAGGTTGCGCCTTCGATGAAGTTCAGATTAGATGGCAGAGGAACGAGGCCGTCTTCACTGAAAACGCCGTATTCGGTCAAGGTACCATCAACAGCGCTTCCAAGACCAGACCTCGCAGCAGCATCGTCGATGGGCTCAGCCTGGTGTGCCTGGTTGAAGAGTGTCACAACCTGGTCGCCGCTTTTCCACCTAGTGACCTTTGCCCCGGTCTCAACGACTACCCCCGCGCCATCAGAGGCTGCTATGACAGGATCCTTATAGCCAAAGGGGTATTTCCCTGTTTTCATTTTAGTCACCGTACCCAATTATTCTGTTGTCTCATTTGCCCATTGTGCTCACCTGAACCAACTACCAGATCACGATAGTTGAGTGACACTCCACGCATCTCAACAAGCACATCGTGGTCACGCAGTTGGGGTACAGGGAGACGACCGAAAACAATTTCCGCCATGCCACTCTGCCTGCCCTGTAGGGTCCAACATCTTGTCGTTGTACGACTCATAATGTTGGGTGCGTAGGTTCTTTTGATGGCCAGATTGGCTGGTTTGCAAGTGATTGTAATATTATCGTTCAATCCCATGATAAGGGGAGTCGCAGAATCACATTCTTATATCTATACTGGTAGCATCTACGCTGGGCGTCGGTGGAACAGCCCATCCGATGCCTCCGGGTGACAAACACACTTCTAAAGTTGCAAATCCACTCGCCCGCGCGGACTCTTGTCCCGCGCGGACCACCGAGACTAACTGTGTTTAAATACCTCAAAACCCCGAGCGGACCCTCGCCCCGCGCGGGCCTTAAAGCCCCTTGGATCCAGAGCTGCCGCTGCTTGGCCCAACCCTGGTGATCGGGCTCAGCTTCTCATCCTTTTCACCGTCCTCCAGAATTTGACCAAACACCCCCCCCCCCCCGGTTCAATTGGCGACTGCTCAATGTCCACGGCCGCAGGAGCGAAGAGAAAGTCTACATGCTGGACTTGTCGCCTCCGTCATAAGAGGTGTGATGGGGTGTTCCCGGTATGTGGGGCATGCGTAGCACTCGAAATCAGCTGCTATAATTCCAGTGCCAAGCCGGACTGGATGGACGATGGGCAAGAGAAACGACAGATGATCCGCAAAATCAAGGCCGAAGTCAAGCAAGGCGCGAAACGCCGCCGGGGCATTGCCGCGATGCAGAACATTGCTCATACCCTGGCAACCCACAATGGCAATACCAGTGGGCTCTCGCCTGCGTCGAGCTCTCCGCAGTCTCGTTCGTCCGACATGACAGGTTCTCCCTTTACGAATGTCACAATGCCAACATTGCAAAGTCGTTCGAAGGAGCAGGAGGCAAGATCCCAAACCAATTTTGCTTCGACCCAGCCAATCTTGGTATCGAGCCCCTCTCGCAGCCAAGTGACAGCTGTCCGCAAGGTGTCTCCGGCCCCCGTTATGGTCGACGACCTTGAAATGGGTTACTTGATGGGGTATATGGACTATGTTTTCCCCGTTATATTTCCTTTCTACAAACCGGCCATTCTCGAGGGTGGACGGGCCTGGCTTCCCACGCTCGCTACGAAGAACATTGGATTCAGAAAGGGTGTTGCGAACTTGTCGTCGTACTTTTTCTCAGTCATCCCGCTTGTCCCTGGCCCAGCCCACAATGCGTGCTTTGCAAAAACTTGGGAAGAACTCTGTCAACGGACAAACTTGGCTATGGCAAGCGTCCAGCGTGGCCTGCTTGACTTACAAGGTCAGGGCATTGATGGAAACCTCCGGGATGGCATACATCTCTTAGCGAATATTGCTCAGCTCTTGGTTTTGGAACGTGAACTGTTTGCGTCGAGCGAATGGCAGGTACACTTGAAGGCTGCAGTTGGCCTATTTGGGCATATCCTGCTGCATCATGGGATCAACAAGCGCGGCGAAGGATCGAATGTTGCTGCAGTGTTAGAGAAGTTGGCTGGTCCCGTCCAGTTCCCAGCTACGTTATCTGCCCCTCTGAACACAGAGCAGGGAGCATTTCGCTTCTTTTCGGCAATTCTGGTCGTCGACGAAATAATTGCCAGTACATGTCTGGAGCAGCCTTCAGAATTACGAAAATATGTATCTGAAGATGTCCCTGCTGACCATATGCAAGACCAACGACACTTTTTAAGTCTTGAAGCTGTCACTGGCTGTCAAGACTGGGTCTTTGGCATAATTGGAGACGTTGTGGCGCTTAATGCTTGGAAAAAGACAAAGGAGAAAAATGGCCAGTCAGTAACGGACGAGGTTTTTCACCACGCCAGGAAAATCGACCAACGATGGCAAAAGCATTTGGATCGCCTTGATCAGCACGAATCACTGCGGAAGCAGGAATTAAACATCGCTTACGGACTAGACGGACCACTGGAGTCAGTCTTGAGACGCTCCAGCGGCTGCCAAGATCAACATCTTTGTTCGTCAGACACTTATGCCCGTGTCACACAGATATGGGCCTACGCAGCCCGAACATACCTTCTTGTCGCCCTACGAGGCTGGCAGCCCAAACACCACGAAATCCTTAGCAACTTTAAGCATACTGTGAGCCTTTTGAACGACATAACATCTCCAAGTTGGCTCCGCTCACTCGCCTGGCCAATCTGTGTGACCGGCTGCATTGCCGCCGAGGAACAGCGGCCAGTCGTTCGCTCAATATTGGATAGAACAGCAGCCCTCCATGCTTTAGGAAGTGTCCGTAGCGCCTCTAGTATATTAGAGAAGGTGTGGACGCAACAAGACTATGGTGTCAATACCTTGAATTTTGCAGAGTGTTTCAAGTCGCTAGGACACACAACTCTCCTTATACAACGTTTTTCTGTATTTCTTTTTGTCAATTTACCAGTATGTATAACGTGGATAGCAATCGGGCTAGCTAGCCAGCCACGCCTGTAATATTATTTACAATACTTATAATAAAATTAATAAAGTATAATGACTATATTATAAGCCTTATGCATTGTTAGTAAAACGTCAATTATATAAGTGTGGTATTTTCATACACAATGGCTACCATATTAACGCCACGTGGTTAAACCCCAACCACCACCACCCGGTAGGTCCTGATTATGTTGAATGCATAACCCAAGGTAGCTATAGGTAGGTAGTCGGTGAATAAAGACAATCCACCTCGCCCTCAATCAATCTGCCCTCTCTAGTTACTGTAGCTTCATGACCGCAGGTACTCATTCACTTTCTTTCCCAGCCGGAGCGCGCCTTTGTACTGCCACATACCAGGCGCATTCCCTTTCCCCAAGCCATCGATGGCGTCCGCAAGCTGTGGGCCAAGTCCCTCTAACCTAATCTCTTCGAGAGTGTACAAGTGCGTCTTGAAGGAGAACAAAAGGGCTCTGGTCTTTGGGAGACGGCTTAATGTCTGCAACTCACACCGTATCCGTGCCTGCACATATTCAGTCAGCTACTTTCTACCCCGGCAGTGAGGATCAACTAACCTTGCTTATGTCGATATCTTCATCTTTGATTATGTGGTCCAGGTCTTCTTCGTGTACGTGGTTGCTCTTGCAATTGAAGAGGATCGGAGAATCTACGACCGACCACTGCCATGGGAAGGACTTTAGTACGCATATTAAAGACGCGATCCTGCAGATGCTCCATGACGATAAAGGGGGTACATTCACTTACATTGACGCGCTTCACGTTCTTTCCAACTTCCAATTTCTTGAAATACCTCTCCATACTCTTGCCAATCTTTTCGTAGCTAGGCACAGGCTCATGGATCTCAGGAAGCAACTTGTCCAACTTTTGTGAGGGGTCAAATCCAGAACAATAACAGCAGACGTACGCGACGCTGCGGTGGCCCTTTTCGGTTTCATGCAGCAGGAACATGTCGTCCTCGACGGTCTCTCCGAGTCTTCTGAGTGCCTGGACTGGGTCATCCGGTGGCAGGGTTGGGAACGAAGCACCGGTGATTGCGTTTTGAAAGGCCTTGCCGTCGTCGGATAGAGAGAACATGGTCGGGAACCTGTGAGGCAGATATTCCGACAGTAAGAACGAGTATAGCTCCTCGACAGCTGCCCTTCCCCAGGGAATAGCCCCCATAACGATGCTCGGGTGCTGTACCATGAGCTGTCGTCTCTCGAGCACTCGATCCTTGTAGTTGTGGTCCATGACGATCAAATCTGCGGGCGTGGAGTTCTGAACTGCCATAGTGATATGATAAACTGGCTTGAATGGGCGGAAGGCCAAAGGTTTCTTTGCAGTCCAATCAAAGGACGTGAGGGGCTCAACACCGCTCATAGGGCATGATGCTGGCAGGTCCTTTTCTGTCGAGTCTCCGGGCACCCGACGCTGGACTGGTGTCAGCGACAGGGCGGAAACAAGTTAACAGGACAATTCCTCAGCACTCACGTATCTTTCGTATATTCTGTGTCGATATGCGAGCATGGCCAACGCCACAACAGCCAGGGCCACAATGCCCCAAGCCGCTATGTCGAAAGGCATGTCGTGTGTGTTAAGCGATCGTGATATAAGTAAATAACAAAGGGTTCGGCCGTCTTATTGGAAGCGGAAGCCAGCTGGTTAACAAGCCTCGAGCTCAAAGTCTAATTAGTTTATGTACGTATCAATGCTGAACGAGCAGGCACTGTCGGAGCAAGAAGCGCTTTTGAAGGTGTCAATCGATCCGGTTGCCGGAGATATGCAACTAGGGCAGAACTAGTAGGTGCACCCGGGCCGGCTCTATCGTCGTCGTCTCATCATGTGGGGAAGACGAGGGAGAACCCGAACTCAAATCGACTGAGCCGAGCCCCAGCCCGAGGTCGGTTGCTCCACCTAGCTTAATTCGACGACGCTTGTCCCACGCAGCAGCCTGATAGCCTCCGCCCTTAAAGTGGATACACGATCATTCTCGGGCCTGCGACGTGTCATAGGGCCAGTGTTGCGTTTTTTCCGTATATTTTCTCCCAGAATGGAATAGCGTAAACATGATCAGGACCTGCGACGTGTCACAGGACCAGTGTTGCATTTCTTCCGTATAATATCGCCCTACAAGTGATAGCTTGGACATGGTAGAGAATTGCCTGCCCATAGACTCAACTAGAAGGGAAGCATTCTTGCTAACAACACATTGGGCCAAGATCTGGGCATCTGCTTGCTCTCCACCTGCTCATAGGTCATGCTGACAGATTTGCTCCATACCAAAGCAGATGTTGGCTGGATTCTTCATAACGACTGGATGTGGGGATGGAGACGTGCCATCCTCGATGACAGTATCCATGTTTCCCTTCGTAGAGTTCAGGACTTTTGAGCCCACCTGCTTCTCTTCCTGTCTGGCCTACGGATATATGTTTAACCTTTGTTGAGGGGTAAGCTTGTGGATCGTTCAGTAGGGTATACTGGGCATCGAATACCCTCCCCAAGCACACAGTATCATTTGGCTTGAGCCATGATCACATCAGCTCGTAGTAGATCCCTACCTTGCTAGCAAGTCAGTGTAGAAGCCGTTCGCTTCCTCAATACCTATCGAGTAAGCCTGTCCTCTCCAGTACACAATTCACTTAGATTTCGTGAACTCAATCCTTTTTCAGACGAGTGATGGTTTGTGACGAGAAGAGCAGGCGGGCGCGCGTAATACTGTCTATCAGCAGGGCACACACGGTCTCAGATGTTCGGACATATATCTCTGGCCTCCCGGAACAGGAGTGCTGTCATATCGAGGCAAATTCCCCTCTCCGGCAATTTGGTCCACCTATTCGCTACTTCACCTTTGACGAGCATGTGGCTCCCAGCTTGTTTTCACTAGCATGCCGGTAAAATGTGGCAAGGATGTTGCGTAGCCAATGCTAAGCATTCTATCCTGGGTGACAATGCCCGGGAGCCATTGACTTGCTGCTTCCACTTCAACGCGCTCGTTACCAGGCACACAGCATCAATGCTGTCATGTCCTACATTCGATCCGGCCCAACCTGGGATACAATCATGCGTCGCCATCATCCAACGGGCTGCGGTCGTGTTTTACTTTTTTTTTTGTTTTGCCGGTTGCCTCGATATTTATCTCCACTTCGCGACCCTGTCCCCGTCATACTGAGGAGTGACCGAGGTATTCCTGAGATGCTGCACCAGATGGAAGTCAAATGACAGTAAAGCCATGTAGCGACGAGCTATTCGGCCCCGTGGTCGAATGCTGAGACACGGTAAAATTCAACTAAAGCGGAATAGGAGGACTTTCCCACGCCATCCTGGTCAGATAGGACCACCGAGGGTAGTACAACTGGTGCTGTCCGAATTGGTTTCAACTGCGACAGGCTGGCTACTGAAGGGTCTAGCTTCAAAGACATGCGGAGACGTCAGATATCCTTAAGCTGCTCAGTAAAGAACGTGAGGTCCTGTTATTGATCAGCGGGACTGGCTGCCCACGAGACTGTGACCGACACAGGGATTCGAACAAGCACCCTTGAAAAGTGGCTGCCGATCTTCTGAGTCATCACCAATGGACAGGCTTGGCCCGATGCTACGTCGGTAGGCTAATAAATGTGGTAGTAAGCAGCAAGGCAGCTAGGGATTGCCAAGGTTGCGCAACGCCCGTCGGCCTAGACGGTAATCGGACAGTCCTAACGGCCGGATCAAGCCACATGGGGTTTGTTGGCCTGACAGCACCGGAGATAAATTGCGAGGCTTTTAGTCAGACACACACCATGTGGCAGGTTGGAAGATGGGCAAGCTCAGGATATACTCATACACAGTCAGAGGATCTCGGTCTATCGTCATCCTGATGCCTGCAGGGCAGAATGTGATATCTCACCGGATGACCCCACCACTGCTTACATACTGGAGAACTGGAGCAACCCGAAAGGTCTCAACTCCGGCCTAGCCTGTGCCGTTTCCCCAGGGGTTCTGAAGGGACACACTCCCACGTCGGGCCCCAATCTGTCCGAGCCCGATGTCCGCACAGGCTTAGGCGAGATATCTTGCCGAGTCCCTACCGCGCCAGGCTCGTTACGGCATCGCCAACTTTGGAGGCTGATGAGAGCCACTCGATACCGATCCATCTCCTCTGCAGCAGGTGTGGTACCATCCGCAGCCCCAGCGCGTCAGAAGGGCCAAAAGCGGATGGTTACTCACCCTAAAGCCGTGTCGCCAACTCCGAGCAACGCATGCAGGGCGGCCGGCGACATTCTGCAGCCGCAGTGATGACTACAGGACTCGGTATGATGATAGAAAATAGAATATAATAATTACATTAGAATCCATTTCTCTGGGAGTGATTGTGCAAGTGCATCATCATCGTTTGCATTCCTCATCTACAGGCAACGGAATTTTCCTGGCAACAAGCAGCTGATTGTCTCAGACTCATTCCACCAAAAGCAGAAAAAGACAAATATTTGCTGGCAGCAACTCCCTTCGCTGAACTACCTATCTAATATGACTCACGAGGATCACCCGCCGTCCTCGTTGGGCGTCACAGCTCACAAATCTACCTCCTCCAGCATTACCAGCACCGACATGGAGAAGGACCAGGCACAGATCCCGCAAACAAATCCACATCCGGACGAGTACCACCATGTCGATATCGATGTCAAGGAGAAGGTGGCCACACCAGAGTCACAAGCCGCACCCGCTGCTGATCTGGTCCACACCCTGTCAAGAGTGGCCACGGCCGCGTCCGACTTAAGGCGAACAGAAACCCGCCAGGACGGGACAGAATACCCCGGCGGCGTGAAGCTGACTCTGATCACCATCGCCTTGTGCCTTGCCGTCTTCCTGATGGCCTTGGACAACTCCATAATCGCCACAGCAATCCCAAAGATCACAGACCAGTTCCACAGCCTAGATGCGGTCGGTTGGTACGGCTCGGCCTACCTCCTGACCACTGCAGCCCTACAGCTCCTGTTTGGAAAGTTCTACTCGTACCTCAATATCAAATGGGTCTTCCTGAGCGCTATCGGTCTCTTCGAGCTGGGGTCTTTGATCTGTGGCGTCGCGCCCAACAGTACGGCTCTGATCATCGGCCGGGCCATCGCCGGAGCAGGCTCAGCAGGTATCCTGTCCGGGGCCCTGATCATTTTGGCTTTTACCGTACCTCTGCGGAGCCGCCCGGCTTACACTGGAGGCATTACCTCCATGTACGGAATTGCTTCGGTCGCAGGTCCGCTCCTGGGAGGTGCCTTTACCGACAAGGCTACCTGGCGTTGGTGCTTTTACATCAACCTACCCATCGGTGCCATCACCGTCTTAGTTGTAGTGCTCTTCTTCCAGCCTCCCAAAGGTGCATCCTCGGCCGGAAACGCATCAACAAACAAGACCAGGCGAGAGATCCTGAACGAGTTCGACCCCCTCGGCACCATCGTTTTCATGCCCGCCATCGTGTGTCTGCTCCTCGCCTTGCAGTGGGGCGGCACCACTTATGCCTGGAACTCAGGGCGCATCATCGCCCTTTTCGTCGTCTTTGCTGTTCTCATCGCCGCCTTTCTGGTCATCCAGTGGAGACAGCAAGACAACGCCACCGTTCCGCCCAGGGTTATCAAGATGAGAAGTGTCTGGTCCGGTGCTTTATTCGCCGCTGCTACCGGCGCCGCCTTCTTCTCGGGCATCTACTTCCTACCGCTCTGGTTCCAGGCGGTCAAGGGGTCTAGCGCCGTCAACAGTGGCATCATGAACCTGCCCACGCTGATCTCGGTTGTCTTGTTCAGCATCGTGGCCGGTATTATTGTGTCTGTGGCAGGGTATTACACCCCGTTCATGCTTATCAGCACAGTGCTGATGAGTGTCGGCTATGGACTCATCTCGACCTTCCAGCCTGACACCAGCGCGGGTGTCTGGATCGGCTACCAGATCCTGGCTGGAGCTGGGGTAGGACTTGGTATGCAGCAGCCCCTGATGGCTGTCCAAGCTGTCCTCAGCGACAAGGACCTCCCTACCGGCACCGCCGTGGTGGTGTTCACCCAGACCTTGGGAGGGAGTCTATTCGTCTCTGTATCGCAAAATGTCTTTAGCAACAAGCTCGTTGAGTACGTCGGCGACTACGCGCCCGGTCTTGATCCTTCCATGGTTCTATCTGCCGGCGCGACGAGTATCCAGAAAATCATACCGTCCGAGTTCCTGGACGGCGTCACGCTCGCTTATAACGACGCGCTGATGCAGACATTCCTGGTCAGTGCTGCGTTGGGGGCGGTCTCGATTGTAGGAAGTGGATTCATGGAATGGAAGAGCGTAAAGGGGAAGAAGGTTGATATGGCGATGGCCTGATGGTGGAGAAGGGAACATTTGAGGATTTCTCATGCTGGAGTCCCGGGATGTGCAGGCTTCGAGTAACTGATGACACACAGCTCAACATATGTTTAACTAGATAGACTATATAATGAATTAATAATCCCGGGTTAGAATACAATACATTCAGTTGTACGGTATATGCATTGCACAACAATACTCACATCCAATGGCGTCTCAATATCAAAGCGGAAGGCTTAACTTCCTATTGTTAATGCAGCCCCTTCTCCGTGCTCGATTTCACTATGTATGACGCCCATCATGGGATAGATCATGGCTCCAGATGGTCCACGGGTAACGTATCACACCACTCATCGAGCTTCTAATTAGACCCTATGAATGGGATTAAGTTGAAGGTTTATTACAACGCCATGTCTATCTCATGCGTACTTAGTCAATTGGTGGTGCAGCATACAAATAATGAACCCATTAAATATGCATATGGGTCAGAAACTTAAGAAAGACAGACCAGACAAGACATGGAGCTCATAGCCGCACTCACTCCAATTTAATCAATCCTCCAATATAAATGTTTCGAAAAAGGACTGAAAGCACAGCCCACCGTCGAGATTACACACCTCCGCGCACAATAGAGTCCGCTGACAGTAGCATATTCAATGCCTAGCTTTGTTTGAATCTGCACCGGAACAGAGTGATGGGCAGTCCCAAATGGCCGTGCAATCACTTCTCGCCCTCATGATCATCTGCATTCGATGGGAAGGTACTTGCCATTCGCACTAGGGGACTGGCTCGACGGGGCTCATCTTCTTCGTCTATGGCCTTGGCGCTCGCTGGTGTGAAGTTGCGGCCACGCTTGATACCTTTCTCGCTGCCACTGCCGAGGCCGGTACCTGATGCGGCAACTCCGGCGTAAGTCTGAGTGGGTGTCGCCGTGTTTGTGACATCTCTGCCGAACTCGCTGACAGAGCCACGATGGCTGAATGTGGGACCAGAACCAGAGGTGGAAGATCCTGTACGATCATGGCCAATGATACCAAAGGCAGCGTTCGCGGTGGAGAACTTGCGAATTTGTGCCTCGACCGAGGGCGAAGGGTTGGTGGAAGAGGAATCAACGGAATCGGGATTGTTAAGGTGGCGATTCTCTTTCCGAGATTTGACCTCGCTTGCTGGCAGTTGAATTTGGTGTGGTTGGATGGACTGCGGCAGAGCGGGAAGGGGATGTGGTTGGTTCAGGAGGGAGTGAGTGAGCGAATGCGCAAAGTCGCTGGAGATAGATGGGTTTGGGATGTTGCAGGTGAATTGACCTGGTGATACCGTCAGCTAACTTGAAGAGTGAGCGGACAGCGCGGCCATGTGATAACGGACCTGAACCTGCATGGTCTGCGCCCAAAAAGGCAGTCGGGGTATTGGTCGGTACCTTGAGAGTCTCCATTTGAGTATCCTCGTCTAGACTGGGGCCAGACAGGTGCATTGGATCTGTGGTTGTGGCGTCACGCAAGGTGGAGGACAGGTAGCTTGGCATGATACATAAGTTGGGATCGGTGGCGGACTTGTTACTACCTCGGGCGATGGAACTGGGCCAGATGTTGTTGGCGTCCACATGAGACTGTTGCTGGCCGAGGCCCAACGAGTTGATCCATTCCTGATAGGCAGCCTCATTGTACGGGTCCAGAAAGCTCGAAGCGGAGGACGTAGAAGCGTTTTGCAATTTCCAGTGACCTGGTTGAGCAGCGTCGAGGGTGGCATTCGCACCATTAGGAGCATTCAGAGCCGTGGATATGGTAGTCATGTCCTGGCCAGCAAGAGGTCTGCGGCGCGGCGAGTGCAAGTGAGAGTCGGCACCGTCATCGGGGTAGAACGTCGGCACCGGAAGAGCTGGATTGTTCTGAGGCCGGCGCCACATCTGCGGGTTGGGCCAAGCGATGCCATTGGTCTCGAGAATTTCTAGGCGAGATCATCAGCATGGCAAGGGCGCCTAGATTGGGCGAGAGGACTGACCCAGAGGCGCATGCTGGAAGGCAAATACGACGACATTCTTGACCCGCTCGATTGGGTTCGAGGGCGAGTCCCGCGGGAAGCCCTCGCTGATGAGGACCTTGATACGACCGAGGTCATCACTGGGAGTCCAGTGGTTCTGGAAGAGCAACTCGCGGCGGAATGACGGAAATTTCAACTGTTCAAGTTCACCCTGCTTCGTCATCTCTGGTGGCACGGAGTCAGGGATATGCCAGGTCAGGTGATTGCGACAAGATAACGAGGTTGGGACTCACGACAAGTGCTAGCGATTAGGTGTGGCCAGGCCCCGAACGGCTGAAGCAATGTGGACCTGGGAAGGACCAGTTCAGCACACGATCTGGAAGACAAAGGACGGACCGGATAGAGCTCACGCAACCATGCGGCCATCAACGAAGATGCGGGCCTCGAAAGTGGCCAGGTCTGGGTGGTTGCTGTAGTTCTGTGTGTACTGACTGGGTCTGGGCCTACCCCAGGAGTGTACCGAGATGTGGAAAGGGGCGGCGGGCTGGAGTCCCGGGACGAAGCAAGTCATGACAGGCACGCCAAAGGTGGCACGGCTGTGGGAGAAGTCGGTATCAGGAACAACATGGCAGTTGACCTTGAATTCCTTGAGGGGGACTCGGTCGTTCCGGCCGGAGGGGAAGAGGAGCACGTCCCAGTCGTCGTATCGCATCCCGAGGCAGAGCTGGAGCTGGAGCTGGAGCTACAGCTGGGGTGAGGGAGCAAGAAGTCCAAAGTAGAAGAAGCTGCGTACTTCTTTTTGCATGAAGAGGACGGGAGACGTAGCGAAGGAGGGACTGAAGAAGTAGAGAATGGAAGAAGGACGGGGATGGGAATAAGGACGAGGGTATGAGACGACCACCACGCAAGGAGAATTGAAGGAGATGATATGCATAGGAAGCGACCAAACAACGATTAGTTGCCGTGGATGGCGGCAATTCAGTCCAGAAGTAGAGCAACAGGAGAGGAAGTATCGCCCGAGTCGAAGACCGTAAAATCGATCGAGCCTTCCCGAACTGTCGGAAGAGCATCACGTAAACACCTGCCGTCTCAGCATCCAGCTTCCAAGCCCATCAATGGTCCCTTCCTCGGATTGTATTCACTGGACATACCATACTGTCTTGACCCTCGAATTGTCCACTCTTCTGGCTGAGATGATGAGAGCATCTTGGAAGGAATGGCTGGGCTGAAGGAGTGACCCCGTGCATGTCAGTCATATGGTAATATTTCAGACCATCCTAAAGACGAATGGAAGCCGAGGACAGCAGGTGCAGGCCAGATTGCTCGCTCGTCGGGGCAATGGCGGCGATCATACTGCGCGACTCTCGCAGAAGCCGCTGTTGCTGGTGCTTGCTCTCGTTCTCCGCCCCAGTTGTGTTCGGCCACTGGACATAAGGAGCCGAACACGCAGATGGCAGTGAAATGCAGAGACCACATCCAGGATGTGTGTGAAAGTCTAGCCCAGTCCAATTTATTGGTCGATATCTACAAGTACAAGGCCAGCCTAGTCCAACGCGTCCGCCTGGAACGGCTCTGGATCCTCTGGTGCTCTTGCCTGTGTTACCAGATGTTAGCCTGGACCTGTGAAGGACGAGGTCTCAATGCGCTGTCTGCTGCTGGACTTACCCTCGTTGCACCCGAACCACCAAGCTCTCTCTCCAGTCCGCCTTCAAACTCACGCGGGAACGACGGCCGGTCCGGGTATGTCGCCTTGATCACATAGCAGACGCTTAGGAAGGTGGCGATGAAGGCTCCGATCTGGACGAGGCCCTTGCGTGGGCTGACCCAGGTGTACTCGTGCGGCGTGAAGATGCCTAGCTGGTCGTAGTCCTCGTGGCAGGGCTCGCCGTAGTTCCTCCGGTCCTGCTTGTCCCACCAGTCGCCGTGGGGGTCGCGGAACTGTCGCTTAATTGGGGCGGGCTGGACGTAGCCTCCGTTCTGCGCGAGAGGGCGTACCCATCGTTAGCATCTCTGACCGGCTCTGATGTGCGCCTCCCGAACCTGCCGCGCGCGCGCTCTCTTCTTCTCATCGTCCGCCTCTGCCAATGGCTAGCTATTGATCCATCTGTCGACGGCCAGCCCGTCTGATTGTAATTCCATCCCTGGTCTCGACGTACCATGTTTGGGTCCTCGACTTCGGTCGGGTTGGGGTAGGCAGGATATCTCTCGTCGAGATTCTGGTTGTACGGAGGCAGGAAGGTCCGTTGCTGGACAATTGGGAGCCGGCGCGCCGCGACAGCAGCCGTTGCCGACCGCAGCGGGGACGCCTTGGCTGCGACTCGGCGGGAGAGCATCTGGGGTTCGGTCAGTCAATCGCTCGGGTCGGTTGCTCGGTCGGTTGTTCCCTTGTCAATCAAACTGTTGGAGGAGAGAGACCTGCCTTGGCTTTCGCTGAGGGCTAATTGCTGTACAAAGAGAAAGGTAGCCGGTCGGGCTAGTCTGGTGAGTCCACTGTCGCTGTGATTCGTCTTGCCGCAATGGGTGGCGTGGACAAGGCGCGGTGTCGAGGTGGGCTATGATGCTGAGGTGTGATGCTTCATTTCAATGCCGGGGGTGGATGCTGTTTGTGCCTGAGGCATGAGGATGGTCCGTGCATCATTGTCCTGTGGCAGGTACCTGGGTATCCTATGGCAATTGCCAGTGTAACTAGGTACCTCTGTGCCAGAGAGCTGTCCAGAGCTACAAGCTGACCTAGCCTGTGCCCAGAGAGGCTACCCAGCCAAGGCCCTGTCCCTCCCTTCTGTAGTCTACCTATCTGACAGCAGGCAAGAATGAAATCTGCCCGTCAGTGCAGGTGTTAGCACAGGCGACAAGACTCACGCATCTCAAGGTTTTCCAGCATTTTGCCTGACAACAAGACCAAGCCGCCCTTTTCGCGTCCTCCAGCACCGCACGAGGCTCCAAACATGTCCAGACTCGACATGCGAATAGTTTGAACCCCTGCAAACATTCAGACCTATTTTTTGGCCTGTCAAATGCCCGTTCTGCCGGAATCCCGACGCCGCTCCCCTTCCGTCCCGCCCTCTCCCCGCGTCGCTCGCTATGACGGAGCCCAGCGCGTCGACTTCTGCTGCTGCTGCTGCCGCCTCGCCGTCGCCGTCCGAGACTCCTCAACCTCCCCCTCCCCCAGACTCGACCGCCATCTCCGAGCCTGCTCCCGGTGACAGTGATGCAGACATCGACGCCCACCGTCCATCGCACGTTGACCCAGCGCCGTCGAAATCTCCCCTCCGTCCTTCTCCCATCATCACCGACACCCTCCAGACGCCAGCCGCCGCCCAGCATGACGCCATGTCGTTGTCCCCAGACTCTCCCTTGTCCGCGCTGTCAACGCCCCCCGAGTCGCCAACCGACGACCTGTTTCTCTCCTCGATGTTTGCGCCCAACACCAATGGCCACACCAACGGCCATCTCGGCAATGGGTTGACTAATGGACACGCTCGCGAGGCAGAGACCCCCGAGGACGACAGGCCCGCGAAACGTCGCAGAGTCCACGACTCCACGCCTCCCCCACCCGGATCAAAGACGCGCAAGATCGTCGAGTCGCCGCCTTGGAAGAAGTTCGAGGCCGAGGGCCCCACCACCATCATCGAGGGTGGCAAGCGGAAATCCGGTCGTCTCAACACGGTCCCGCTGGAGCAGATGAGCAGTGATAAGAGGATCACAAGGAAGTCATACTCGCAGAACAGCCCTCCGTCCAAGCTCAGGCATGGTCCGGCCAACGGTCAGCCTGCGTCCAACCAGGCTGCGAAGCAGCGCGCCGCCTCTGCCAGTAAGTCTCTGGCATCCAGGTCCAGCGCCGCCTCGAAGCCTCCGGCGCGAAAATCCTTGGGCTATGAGTCCAGGTCCACGCCTAGGACGCGCAGGCCCTCACCAACCCCTGCGCAGCCAAGCCGGTCATCGACGAGGACGCGACGGCTGTCGAGAGGCGGCCGGGACAGCCTAGATCACGACTTTTCCGTCGCCCAACCCACGAGAACGACGCCACGGATCAAACTACGCGTTAACCGCCTCCCACTCACCGAACTGCCACTTGTACATCCCGGCCGTGTCAAGAAGGCGAGAGTGGCCCCCAACCTCGACGAATACTTCCGCGCTGCCGACAGCATACCCGTGACGGATGGCGGACAGCTGATACCCGAGGATGAACCCATCTTCACCGACGACATGGCCTTGGCTGAGGCTAGAACAATTCTGCGCATCGAGGACGAAGCTCGACCTGACGGCCTGCTCGGGAAGAGCTGTGCAATATTCGAGCCCGAGCCCGCAGAAGAGCCGCCGCGGCAATATGCGCATCTTGACCACCTTGTCAAGGCTGCCCAGAACCTCCGTAAGTGGATGGTTCGGGAACAGAGAGAGCACCGAGACAAGGCCAAGAAGCTCGCCGAGGCATGCCAGGCTGTGTGGAGGTCACGGCAGCCAAAGTCACACGAGGAGATTGAGAGAGAAGCACGAGAAATGTGGATCGGGCGGTATCGAACTGTTATGAGAGCCATGTTCGGAACGTGGGAGAACGTAAGAACAGAGGTGAATCGGCGGCGCCTGGAAGAATGGGAGGCGGAGGAGCAAAGACGCGTCAAGGCGGCACTGCAAGAGGCTGTCTCTCGCTCAGAGCAACAACTTCTCGCCCGGCAAGCACAGTTTGACTCAGACGTAAGCGATGACGAGCTCCTAGATGAGGATAGCGAAGCCGTGGGCTCCGGCTCAGACGACAGCCGCATTTCTGGGGATGATGAGGCGTCCGTGGACGGCCCAAGTGACGAGGACAACATGTCTTCTTCAGAGGAGGATGATGACCGTAAGTCGGCTGCATCGGACGAGGGCTTGACACAGGAACAACTCAGAGAAAAGTACGCAAACCTGCCAGACATCGAAAACGGAGATCATGCAAATGGAGGCGGAGACACGTCGATGGCAGAGGGCCCCGGCGATGACACAAGTGACGAGTCTGTCGACATGGATGACGACATGGGCTCTTCAGACGAGGACAGCAACGAGAGCGGCTCGGATGACGACCGAGACGACAGCGAGGATGAAGAGGGCCGACCCTCCGGACTACTGGGACTCTTCTTTGGCGAGAAAGAACTGAAGAAACTCGAAGAAAATACAGCCGATGGCCCAGACAGCGCCGCCGATCCTAGCGATGCCCACATGGCCGACGCTGATGCCGCTGGACCGTCCACAGAAGAACAACCGGCCAAAAATCAACCGGCGAAGGTGGTAAATGCAGACCGTCCTGGAACGCCCAAGGTCAACGGTACTTTGGACACAGCTTCGACATCCGACACTGATCAACAGATGACCGGGACGTCAGCGGGACAATCGCCTCCGACCTGTGCGGCGGACACGAAACCAGCAGCGCCGGAATCAACAAATGCAGCGCCTCTTTCGGAGGCTGTGGCGACGACTCCTGAAGTTGATGCTACAACCAACCCCGTCAGTCCCGATCGCAGCCAGTCGCCTCGAACGTCGGACACAAAACCATCTGAAATCGACACTGCAACGTCTTTCGAGCGCATGAGCGCCCCAGTGGACGCGAGCAGAAGCAGATCTGGCTCCCCGCCACCCGCGGCACCACGAACAGAGGTGCCATTCCTCCTGCGTGGCACGCTCCGTGAGTACCAACACTACGGACTAGACTGGCTTTCCGGACTCTATGCGAACAGCACCAACGGCATCCTAGCCGATGAAATGGGGTTGGGGAAGACTATTCAGACAATTGCTCTGTTGGCTCACCTGGCGTGCAACCACGAGGTGTGGGGCCCGCATCTTGTGATTGTCCCGACGAGTGTGATGCTCAACTGGGAGATGGAGTTCAAGAAGTGGTGTCCCGGCTTCAAGATCCTGACCTATTACGGGACCCAGGAAGAGCGGAAGAGGAAACGCCAAGGATGGACCAACGACGACGTCTGGAACGTGTGCATCACGTCGTACCAGATCGTCCTCCAGGACAACCAGGTATTCAGGCGCCGGAGATGGCACTACATGATCTTGGATGAGGCCCACAACATCAAGAACTTCAGGTCCCAGAGGTGGCAGACGCTGCTTGGCTTCAACACCCATTCACGTCTCTTGCTGACGGGCACGCCACTGCAGAACAATCTGACAGAGCTCTGGTCCCTTTTGTTCTTCTTGATGCCCTCCGAGAACGGCGTCGGTGGCTTTGCGGACCTCAAGGAATTTCATGACTGGTTTGCCAGGCCAGAGTCACAGATCCTCGAGCACGGCCGAGAGCAGATGGACGAGGAGGCTCGTGCCATCATCGCGAAGCTCCACAAGGTCCTTCGTCCATACCTGCTGCGGCGATTGAAGGCGGACGTGGAGAAACAGATGCCTGCGAAGATTGAGCATGTCGAATTCTGTCGCTTATCCAAACGCCAAAGGGAATTGTACGACGGCTTTCTCGCCCGCTCTGAGACCCGGGACACGCTGTCGTCCGGCAATTACCTCTCCATCATCAACTGTCTGATGCAGCTGCGAAAGGTCTGCAACCATCCTGACCTCTTTGTCGACCGCCCCATCATGACGTCCTTCCGCATGGAGAAGTCTGTTGCTTCAGACTATGAAGTCACTGAGCACTTGGTGCGCAAGAATTTGCTCGCGGTTAAGCCTATGAGTACCGTTAGCCTTGGCTTCCTGAATCTCGTGCCGACGCAACACGAAGAACTGTCCAATATTGTGGCAGAACGCGTGAGTCAACTAAGCTCTCACAGAGCCCTCATGGATTTGCGTGAAACCCAGCGGATCAGATCTCAGGCGTCGCATCACACCCTGGACCCTTCCTGCGTCAAGTCGACGATTGGTTTTCTGGACAGTGCTGCCCGGTGGGGTCGCTTTGAAGAACTGCAGCACTGCGTCTATCTGAACGCATTGCGTCGACAGCAGCGGCCCATATACGGGAAGCGTCTGCGTGAGTTTCTCACGATCGGCGCGGACAAGCGACCTTACAAACCGCGGCCCAGGGTACCCAAGTTGGTCATGAGTTGGTTTGAAGAGGACTCCTTCCTCCTCCGGACGATGATACCCACCCTGGATCAGCGCGCTGCCTCCATGGAACGAACGATATCAAAGTTTGCCTGCGTCACGCCCGCCGTTGTCACGAGAGACATGGAGCCATTCCTGCTTGGTTGGAAGGGCGTCCAGGCGTTTGGGGAAGCCGACATGCGGCTTTCAGCACCCGTCAGACGCCTTCCATTCATACCTCCTGAACGTCCCGTTGACCCCTGGCATGAGTCCCGCATGCGCCTGTCCATCCAGTTCCCGGATAAGCGCCTCTTGCAATACGACTGCGGCAAGCTGCAAGCCCTCGATAAGCTTCTCCGCAAGCTCCAGGCCGGTGGCCATCGCGCGTTGATCTTCACCCAGATGACCAAGGTCTTAGATATCCTAGAGCAATTCCTCAACATCCATGGCCACAAGTACCTCCGCCTTGATGGGTCCACCAAGGTCGAGCAACGCCAAATCCTGTGCGACCGTTTCAACGTTGACAACCGCATCCTCTGCTTCATCTTATCGACACGATCAGGCGGTCTTGGTCTCAACCTCACGGGTGCCGACACCGTCATCTTTTATGACCAGGACTGGAACCCCGCCATGGACAAGCAGTGCCAGGATCGGTGCCACCGCATCGGGCAAACTCGTGATGTGCACATCTATCGTCTTGTCAGCGAGCATACCATCGAGGCCAACATCCTGCGGAAGGCAAGCCAGAAGCAGATGCTCGACGATGTCGTGATTCAGGAGGGCGCATTCACGACGGATTACTTCAATAACCGTCAGGGCGAGCTATCAGTGCAGGAGGTCGCCGGTGGCTTGATGGGCGAGCACGATGAGGCCGCTAATGCCGCGATGGACCTCGTTTTGGGCGGTGTCGACAAGACTGACACTCGTACCGCCACGAAGGCACTCGAGCAGGCAGAGGACACTGAGGATGTGGTTGCAGCGAGAGCTGCCGAGAAAGAAATCCTGCAGGACGATGCCGACTTTTCCGAGGCCAAACCTGGCTCTGGGGCTGTCAGTACCCAGCAGGGCACGCCGCGGGAAGGATCAGCTGCACCCGGACGGTCAGGTCTGGGACTGCTTGTCGAATCTGCCGACACGCCCGCCCCAGAAGAGATCGAACCCGAGTACAATGCCTTTGGTGAAAAGATTCACAATATCGATGACTACATGGTCGCGACGATGGCGAAACAGCTCGAGGGGACCCAGCTGGAGTTGCCCAAGGACAAGAAAAAGGGGAAAAAGAAAGGCCGGGATACAAGAAGGCGCTAAAAAAAAATTGGCGCATTGGCGCATCAATAGGAAATTTTGCATACACACGGTCCTGGGTCGTGTATTACAGTACGAATTTCAAGTAATGGGATAGCAGAGTGTTAAAGTCATATGCCGGTCCTGATACTTGATTGGCAAGTGGTGTTTCGGGTTTGATTCACGGGCTGGGGAGTCTGGGATGGGCATGGCCTTGTTTGCATTACGGTCATTGAATGTACTATACGATGAAAATGTGACGATAAAAGATGGTCAAAAGAGGCACTCTGGTTTTCCCCACTTGGTCAAACTTTCAGCGGGAGTAGCAAAAGAGAGACAGGCATTCCGGTGTGGCTCTATTGAGCAAGGAGGGGGCGAATTGGCCAATATAGACTGAAGTACATACGTACAAAAACGAAATCCAATTGACAAGTGGTTAATTTCCCCTGCTATGAGATTAGATCCGTATTTTGTGTGTGTTTCGCGAAAGCGTTTCCACACGATGTGTCGACATGCCAGGCCATGCTTGATCTTGGGGGGTGGGCATCGACCGTGGGCACACAAACGATCCGTTCTTTGTTCTTCTCCAGCGTTGCCGAATAGGCTAGCCTTGATCTGTCGGTCACCTTGAGCTCCTCACTTTTACTTACTGCACAGATATTATTCTTAACTTGGGAGACGGTCCCCATACAAGAGTGGTAGTATCGCAACTATGACATCCTGGTAATAGAACTCTCATACGACCGCAGCCTTCCCCTATACAACACAATCGACTCTGAATCCCGTACTGGATATTTAGGAAACCAGGTGCCACACTTGTGTGAAGAGGAACGAGTCACTGATACGTTATTCAGTTTTATAGACTCCAAAAATGCGCCGCGGGACTTTCTTTAAACTTAGAACTGTCATGATTGGAAAACTGCAATGTTGGGCTGTCATGCCTCGAACTACGAAACTGAAGTTGTGTGCTTCACGTAAATACCGTACTCTCTTCTCCTCTGTAACAGCCTTTAATTCTTTTCCACGCCACGTATTCCTGGGACTAAAGCGTGAAAACAACTTACACTAGGATATACTGACTATCTCAGGAAAAAGCCAAGAAAGCAGTCCTCGGATATCCGGCCAAAATGACCACTCAAGTCTGGTACCACACTCTGGATCCGTAGGGGCTGAGGGATTCTGAAAAGGGTTTCACATGTGCACATGCAGTAGACACAGTTGGGATAAAATTGGGTTCCGCTGGCAGATTTCAGCCCAGAGCCGGTGCGGTGTGTGGTTGAGCAGCGCTGCCATGCGTCCGCCAATGCTGCAGCCAAGATCTTACGCCCCAAGGACCAAAGTTGAGCTTTGCAGAGAACGCCAGCGTCGGCACGTGTTAAGCGGTATAGCCCGAGGGAAGCCAAGGCGTTAAGATTAGAACGGGCCTTACCCGCTCGCACAGCCCAGTCCCTTGGCGTCACCCAAGGTGAGATGTTGACCTTGGCGATGACGGATGGTTCCTTAGCAACGGGCCCCCAAGCTGGGAGCTGGAGAGAAAAAAACGGTCGGTTGAGCCCTGAGGACGTTCATCTATAAGGATGGACTCTCCCTGCCTCGCCGCGGCCAGTCGGATCGCCCTGGTCAGCCCGTCAACCTTTTATACAAGACCTCAACTGCAAGCCACTCGCACTTGATCAAGATCTTCATGGCTGAGGGCGACATCCAACCGCTCACTGAATCGGAGATAAACAGCTTCCTCGACGAGCTGGACCACAACAAGGATGGCTTCATCGACTACTCCGAAGTAGAGCAGAAGCTCGACGCCGTGTACGACGAGCTCGTCCAGGGGAAACCCCAGGCCCACCACCGCCTACACCGGCAGCATGAGCACAACACCAAGCAGGACCAGGACCGCCATGCCTTCCTCCGCAGCGTCATCGGCTCCGATGTGCAGAAGATCCCACGCTCCGAGTTTGCCGCCCGGGTGCGCGCTTGGGGGATCCCATCGATGAAGCAGGACAGCGAGGCTGACGCCTCACAAAAGGCATACATGCGATCTTTGGGCCTATGGCGGCGGCTGAGATCTTACTGGGCCGTACACGGTCCCGAGGTCGCTTTCTTATGCCTGGTAGTCTCACTCCAGATCGCCTTTGGCGTGTGGCAGTGCGTCAAGTACGCGACAACGCCAGAGTATCAAGCCGCGTTTGGGTGGGGGGTCGTCCTCGCAAAGACGTGTGCTGGTGCGCTGTACCCGACCTTCTTCTTCGTGATCCTGAGCATGTCGCGATACTTCTCGACCTTCATGCGCAAGTGGTACTACGTCAGCCGGTTCATCAACTGGGACCTGGGACAGAGTTTCCACATCAAGATGTCCTGCGTCGCGCTGGGGCTGGCCACACTGCATGTGATTGGCCATCTGACGGGGAGTTTCAACTGGGGCAGCAGGCAGAGTAACGAGGACGAGGTGGCCGCACTCCTGGGCCCGGATGCCGTGCCGAGACCATACGTAAGATACGTGAGGTCTCTGCCCGGCTGGACAGGTACCGTGACGCTCGGGTTGTTCTATCTCCTCGCGCTTCTGAGCATGCCCGTGGTCCGGAAGTGGAACTACGAGGTGTTCCAGATGGGCCATCTACTCATGTTTCCCATCATCGGCCTGATGATGGCGCACGGGACTGCCGCACTGCTGCAGTTCCCAATGTTCGGCTACTGGCTTGCATTTCCGACGCTGCTGGTGCTAGTCGAGCGAGTCACCCGCATCGCCGTGGGATTCCACAGAATCCCGGCCACTCTGACTGTACTTGACAGTGAGACAGTCGAGGTCAAGGCGACCATACCGAGCGAGCGGCTTTGGAAGTACCAGGCTGGACAGTATGTCTTCTTGCAGGTGCCGCAGCTTGGGAACTTCCAATGGCACCCCTTCACAGTTTCCATCTGCGTGGGCAAGGAGATGCGACTTCACATCAAAACAGACGGCAACTGGACTGGAAGACTCCGAAAGCTGGCCGGTGAAAGCGGCACAGCCGAGATCAAGATCGGGATCAACGGCCCCTTTGGTGCACCAGCTCAGCGCTTCTATGATTTCAGCCACACAATCGTCGTTGGGGCGGGCATTGGTGTCACGCCCTTTTCTGGCATCCTTGCCGATCTCCAAGCCAGAGACGACGCCGCTCATGGACATCCGGAACACATGGATACACACAAGAACGAAAAGGAAGCTGTGGGCAACGCTGCCAAAGCAGATGTCAAGCCGGTCGCACCTCCGCCTCTCCAGCACCAGGCGGATTCCAGCCAGACCACACTGGCCACCGAGAAACCCAAATTCGCAGATGACTACCGCCGTGTCGACTTCCACTGGATGGTCCGCGACCGAAACCACCTCCTTTGGCTTTCAGACCTGCTGAACGAGGTCAGCCGCAGCCAGAAATGGCACGCAAAGCACGACAGCGCTCACCACCTAGACATCAGGATCTCCACGCACGTCACGCAGAAGCGCAGGAACATCAGCACTCATGTCTACCGATGGCTTCTCGAGATGCACCGCACGCCCGAGCATCCCGAGAGCCCGCTGACGGGGCTGATCAACCCGTCGCTGTTCGGCCGGCCAGACTTCGCCAGCATCCTCGACTCGCACTATGAAGAGATGTTGAGGTACAAGGCAGTCCTGAACGAGAGGGACCCTCGGCGCTGGGGCGACGAGGAATTCAAGGTCGGTGTCTTCTTCTGCGGCACTCCTATCGTCGGGGAGATGCTCGCGGACCGCTGTCGGCTGTTGAGCGCGAGGGGCCGCAACGACTCCAGCAAGATCGAGTATCACTTCATGATGGAGGTATTCGGGTAAAATGTAGACGCTACATTTCATTTGTTATCGGACGTCGTGGCAGCCTGCCGTGGCCAATAAATTGACACAATCGAGGCTTCGGACAACTGTGTAGCTACCCTACTGTAATATTAAAACGCTCCGGTAATCACGGATTAATGACTTCATGAACATTTTGCTCATTATGGCGGTAGAACGTGCTTAGGATTAAAGTCGTCCGCCAAAAATTAATTCTAAGTTGAGGTACAATAGACCGTTGGTTGGAAACAATGTGCCAAGTCGCTCGATGTCAATCGATGAGGCTCTGTTAGACCACATTTCCGGTTGCAGCTGCAAGCTGTATGATGATGACCCCTGAACAGGCCTTTGGTGTCAAGAGGGGTCCACACCTCCTTGCGGAACAACAAAGTGTTACTCATTAACTGGACCCAAAATAAGGGGCAGTGGACCCGCACGACAGACGCCCAGACGCCGTCAAACCACCCCGACCGCTGACCGCGGTTTGCTGAGGGTCGGAAAGCCGGATTCCATTACCACTCACAACTTTTGCTTGCAGCGTCCCCTTGCGAGGCTCGCTTCCATCGGTTCATGTCGTGGTCGTCTTCAACCTGTATTTTCTACGAGACGTCGGAGATAAAAGCCACCGCGCCACCGCATACAGCTCTCCACACGTTGCTGGCAACATGGTCGGGGTTCGGTTTGCAGACTCGGTCGAGATGACAGAGAGGGACGCAAATGGCTTTGACAAATCCGAGACCGACGCCTTCATCCCCGATGCTAGATCGCCGTCCTTCGATATGGACCGGGATCCCGCCGCGCGACCAAGGAATGCGCAAGCCAAGCGCCGGCTCATCCAAAGCTCGATGATACCGTGGATCCTAACCTGCCTGTTCGCATTGACGTCTTTCCTCCTGCTCCTCGAGAGATATGGAATTCGTAAATTCGGCACATACGAGGACAGGCTGTCTACTGATCTGTGTATGTGAATGCCTATCCTGTGATGTATCGAACCGCCTTTCTGACAGGACATTAAAATAAGGGAGCCTGAGGCGAGTCCCTCTCGAAGTGAAACGCTTTGTCGGCAGCCCCAAGTTTGATGAGAATGGTACCATGTGGATGGATGCGACTGATCCCGAGGCGAGATGGCCGGAGAACCTGAGGTTCACGGGCGACTTGTCGGACGAGGTTGACGAGAACTGGAACGAGATCGTCGAGGACAGGTACTTCTCTGTTTCTGAAACTGAGGCTATGGAAGCGTGGGGTGACCACAGACATGAGTTTGTCGACGAGGAAAATGGGGGATATACCGCCGGCTTGGACGTGTTTCATACACTACATTGTCTGGTATGTACTCCATCTACATCGGGGTGGACATTGCAGTTGACATGAGTCCAGAACAAGGTGCGCAAAGCGATATATCCAGAACGCTACGGCAACGAGTCGTCTGTTGGGACGCAAAGAGCCCATCTGGACCACTGCATCGACGCACTTCGTCAGCATATCATGTGCTACGGGAGCACCACCCCGATTCCCACCAAATGGAGGGAGGGCGCGCAGAGACAACACTTCGACTCGAACCAGGACCATGTGTGTCGGGACTTTTCGTACCTGCACAAGTACATGAAGCGGCGGAGCAAAGGTGGTGATCTATATGAGCCGCGCGACAAGTCACTGCTGGGCATGGCAAAGGCATGGGAACATGAGTGGGAAGAGAACGAGCTGCCTCATTGAGCGGCATGTTCGTCTTCAGATGAGCGCAAGTCGATGGTTCGCTGGCTGAAGTCACCGCATGAGCACATAGAGCAACATACCCTACGCCGGTGACAAACGCCCTTTGGATGGATAGTATTGTTCGCGGGCACGCCCATGGCACAGGAATGATTCATTCGGGCGGCGGCCGGGTTCCAGAGCCAACTTGAAAGCTATAGCCGTTCCTAGCTCGAAGGCCAACAGCAAAAGATGGTGGATGAGATGAACAAAGGTCTCTCTCTCGACTGCTGTGCGCCTAGACCGTGAGAGGTAAACAGGGCTTGCCCTAGCCATGCCCAGCCTGGGAATCTCACGTTGCTGCTTATCGCCGCTAGCAGGGATTCCCCTCGGGTGGCGGCTTGGTCAACAACGAAGATAATCATTAGTGGAGCGCGACGCGTTGATGGATGGATGAATAATCACTACCATTCGTGCTGCCGGACTGCCCTGTATTCGTTCACTGACTGACCGTAGTCGGCGATAACAAATTCAGAACTGCTTCGGAAACTTGGAGTGACACGGTCTGGGGTATGAGGTCACGGGTCATCCCTGAGCCGAGAAGCTTCGGATTGTCAGCGCCAGCACGGTCTTGTCTCAACTACTTTATTTCTTATTTCATTAATCCCGAATGTTCACTTTAGGCTGAGAGGCTGAGACGTCAGCCGCTGGCCCTGTTTGATAGAAGAAAGAGCTGATCGACCGATACTCAGGGTCACACAGATCCCACCGTATTAGATTGCCGTCTCTGCTGCTAGACTATACCTTGCCGGTGGTAGTCTAAGAAACACATCGACTAATTACCTACAGTGTGTATCTATTTTACTCTGCCCCCCCCCCTCGGGAATTTCTGGTGCCATCTATACCTATCTATTGTCCATTATGAGGCATTTCTTCAGACTAGTGCAACGGGCTGATTTGTGGCTGATCCTGTATCGAGAAATCACAACCAGACCACTAAGACGCCCACAACAAGCCACAACTTCTCCTTCCCCCACCGTCGTTCTGTTCTTGTGCCAAGGAATTGGCCTCACACTGATATGCCCTTCTGGAAAGTCCACCCGGCCGGTCTTATCAAGTCGGCCTTCGTTCTCGCCGGCCCGCACTTCTGGGGGTGTTTATCTTGCAATGATAATACATCGTATCGAATGTCTATCTCCCTCGGCAGATTGATCAGCACTATCGCGCGTCACGCAACTTGCCCCCATGGCAAAAATCATCCAATATTCTCTGCCCCGCGGACTGTACATGGTGTCTATACGGTTATACTGCCGGACTGTACTACAAAACAGGTAAGCTGTTGGCGTCCACACCGATCTTCCCACTTCGAACCCCGCTGTATCTCTCACTACATCGTGAATTCTTTACTTGCCGGCTATTTTTCAGCCACGCTGTTGTGCTTCGGAATCGTGTCTTGGATCCGGATCCGACCCACGTGTGTATAGGTTTTCAGGTAAGCAGCGACGTGAGACATTGTAACCTTGGACAACCAATTGGCTATTGCATGCAATCTTACCGGATACCACTCGCCGAGCCGGTGCTTCGGCCCTCGTGTCACATACAACTCGGTTGCATTATGCACTCGAACCTCTAGTCATTAAGCTAATGCATATGGGATACCTCTGCACCAATCGTGCCGGTCGACCTCGTGTGGGCCAACATTACCAGCCTTCGGGCTTATTCTTGATAAGACATGGGCTACCATACCCCCGAATTGACGGCCGGAATAGCATAGATTGTCCATTCAGCTACGCAATGTAATAACGTCAAACTCTAGGAGAGACCCCACATTGGACGGCTTTCCCTTGAGAGCTTATGTCTCGCATGGCTTTGGCGATGTCTCTTGACTAGTTATATGTAGCCGGGGACTGCTGCTCGTCTGAGTCCTCGCGACCCCTCCCGGAGCTGACCTTTTGTCTTGGCCATGTACTAGGCAAATCCTGCTGCTGTGCTGCATCTAGTCGAGAAGAATCACTCCACGCGTGATGAGGCTCTCGGACGTTATTCGCGCCCCTGGCGCTCTGGGCGTCTATTTGCTCACGCTAGCGTACATAACTGAGAATGTCCTTGCCCGACCATCGCCTGAGCCCAAAGCAGCCTGGGTTCGAAAGGGACAAGGCCGCAAGGCAATATCGGACGTGCTCAGGGGAAAGAGAGATAATCTTCGTCGGTCCCAGCCAGCTGAGACTGAATCCTGCGCCGGGACTGCGGCGGCCCAGCTCTCTGCACCCAAGATCAACGTTTGGGCTGAGCTTGCGGAGACGGACGCGGCCGCTGTGGTCGCGTGGCTATTCAGCCAGTTCGAGTTCAATCTGACCACCTCAGAAAACGCGACGGAATGGGACAATACGGTGTAGGTAGCCAGGTGACTTGCCCTCATTCTGACCCAGTGGCAATTTCTGATCCATGCTATTAGGGTGCTCGTGGAATCGATCCAGCCAAATAAATCGGACGCATTGTCATATATCGATGGCGCCGCGTCACCGCCACCGAAATGGGCGAAAGTGATCCTGGATATGCGAGCCTTTGAGGAGCCGTACTACCATGAAATCATGGTCGGCCCCCTGCCGATAGACAACTCGACAACCACTTGGACGCCTCTCGCCTACCCATTGACGAAGGACGATAATGGGAAAGTGCGCAATCTCGAGGCTGACTCCAAAAAGCTATTCGACGATTGGCTCTATCCAATCGCTGCCTCTATTGCAGACATCACTCTCGACCTCTGGAACGGCACAGCCATGGGATTGGACAACGATACCCTAGACATATTTGGAATCGACCCTTATTGGCAAGATGACGGAAGAGTGGTTCGGTGGGACACATTCTGGAATATGCCCCAGGACGATTTCGACGCCGAGACGCTTCTGCCTTTGGGTCTATTTTTCAAATCTGATATAACCGGACGGGATCCTAGCCAGTGGAGCCTAGACGGGTGGCTATATAACGACGTCTTCTATGAGACTACCGAAGACTTCCGTACGGCTTATTGGAGTGAGGGATTCGAGAAGCTCGGCGCCAACGTCGAGGGCAGTTGGGCCCGAACGGACCACCAGGGTCCAGCCATGCCAATGGATACCCTCTTCCCTCCAACGATGGTCTCACCAGCAGGGTCCCGATTCAGTGTCGACAAAGAAGAGAGGTACGTGGAGTGGATGGATTTCAGCTTCTACATCGGGTTCTCGCGCGACGCGGGTATTTCCCTCCACGATATTCGGTACAAGGGAGAGCGACTGATCTACGAGCTGGGATTGCAAGAGGCACTTGCCCACTACGCCGGGAACGACCCTGTTCAATCGGGAATATCGTACCTCGACACATACTACGGCTTTGGACCTTATGCTTTTGAGCTCGTGCCGGGATATGACTGTCCCACCTACGCAACATACCTCAACACATCGTTTTATGTTTCCGAGACGACACATACCCACGTCAACAGTATCTGTCTCTTCGAATACGACGCCGACTTTCCCATCCAGCGCCACAGCACGATGGACTATGTGTCTGTGACGAAAAATACCTACTTTTCTGTCCGTTCTGTGTCCACAGTAGGGAACTACGACTATATGTTCACCTATACGTTTTTCATGGACGGCTCGCTCGCGGTTGAGGTTCGTGCCTCTGGTTATATTCAGTCCGCATATTTTGCACAAAATCAAGACTACGGATTTCAGATACACGACCATCTGAGCGGATCGATGCACGATCACGTTCTCAACTGGAAAGCCGATTTTGTGAGCCATAGCCCTAGTTATGTCCCTTAAGGCCGACTATCCACCAATCTCTTGGCAAACACCGCCAAATTAGGGACTTGGGTGGCTGGTCGTTGATTGCATAGACCCCACAGATTGCTAACTTGAGATCTTCATAGGATATCCTTGGAACAAATAATAGTGTCCAATTGATGCATCAAAAGCCGATCACTACCACCTACCCCTGGTCGGGCAACAAAACCAGGAACACGATGAAGCTTGAGCGGTCTTTCATAGAGACTGAGGATGACGGTCGATTCAATTGGGGTTCCAACGGACAGACGCAGGTGCTCGTTGTTAACCAGAACGAAACAAATCAGTATGGTGAATATCGCGGATACAGAAGTAGGTTTTGTCCCAACCCCTGAGCTTCCGCACGAAATGAGATGGTCAGACATCAGTAGCCGAGGATGACCAGAGGTCAAGGCGTTGCGCGATGACAGGAATGAGCATTTTCTGTAACTGGCTAGAACGAGGAGCACACTGACACAAGTATAGTCTTGCCGTACACGGGACTGGCACACTTGACCGTGGAGAACAGCAGCAATTTGGTCAACGCGGCACGTTGGGCAGAATATGACCTCCAGGTCACGAAACGCAAGGACACTGAGCCCAGAAGCGCTCACAGATACAACAACCAGGATGTTCACGACCCTCCTGTGAATTTCGACGACTTCTTCAACGGAGAGAGTCTGGAGCAAGAGGACTTGGTCGTTTGGTTCAACCTTGGAATGCATCACGGCAAGGGCTTCTTTCCTCTTCGTTCTATCTCGAATTATTCTAAGACCAGCTTACAGTTCCACACACGGGCGACTTGCCGAACACCGTTTTTACCACCGCTCACTCGGGAATACAATTTATGCCAAGCAATTACTTCACCATTGACCAGAGCCGCAATACCGTCAACATGGTCAGAATCGACTATAAAGATGGTAATACCTCTGCAGTGGAGCTTTTCGGGCAGAAGAGTCAACCAGGGACATGCGAGATTAATTACGCCCCTGGGGAGGCTGATCTCTGGGGATATACTGGCGATGTGGTCGTTAGGAAGTTCCCTTACGATCCCAATAATCCCTATTTTGAGACGGAATCGATCGTGTAGCTTGGACAGAGAAAGCATTTGAGAGACTTTTAGTCTTATTGTTGTGCATGCGGCATTGTCTAGTTTAGTTACTCATTTGTCAGGTCCTCTAGCACTGCATACACGTAATTAGCTTTCTCCACTTGCCGGTACCAAAATTACATCATACTATCGGTTGAGACTATGAATGGCGAAAGTTTGCAATTCTTCACTAACTGAGCGGCTCATGTGGTTCACGAAATAGAAGCTGACATATTGTAGACGGTCTCCTAATTCTCTACAGCTGCCTGGCCTTATTTGCTATCGGAAAATCTACCTAGGTACCTAGATATGTGATACTAGTACTTTGACGTACCCGGGAACAGAGAACAAACTCAAATGACTTTATAATAACATCTGTGATATCAGCGAAGGTATCGTGTCTTATCAAAACACAGTAGTAAAGTTCCTCGTTTAATCGATGTAAACAGGCGAGACTGGACTGCGCTCGCAGACAAACCGTGATGCGCGAAAGACGGCTTCGACAACTTTCAAGAGCGAGTCATTTGTTATTCCATGCCTTTTGGCAAGAAATTTTAATGTTACCCTCGCTGAATAGGGCGCAGAATGATTTCTGCCTGAAGCTTGCATCAGGCAGAAGCATCTGCCCACGACGAATTGGGGCTAGACTCGGCGCCATCGTGCAAGGTGGTTTGCCCAGTGCTAACTACCTATCCAGGCACCTGTTTTCCCCGGAGTACTTCTTACTATTTATCAGCATGATCTTGATATTACTTAAGTAGGGGATGCACATACTTTGGAAAAGACCCTTTGAAGGACCGGTATCATTTCCGGCTTTGCGTTTCTGCACTCTTCGCTGCGCTGTCAAATTTCAAATTCTCCATATACCCATCGGCATTCACGCGCGGACTCGCCACCTGTACATCACAATGTATGACAACCAGGCCGGCTCGCCACTCTTCGACATACCCGGAGAGATCCGCGAGGTCATTTACTCATTCACCCTGAGCTTCCGCTATAGCGACTTCGAGTTCAGCAGCAGGCCCTTCTACAATTTCGGCGGGGAGCCCGCCTTCTCCAGACCGCTGCCGGGCCTGATGCTGACGTGCAAACGAGCGCATGCCGAGCTGCGGGCCAGGGTGCAAGAGGAGGCAGTGCTACGAGCGTGCATGTTTGAGCACGGGAGGAGGATCGGGCTGGCCGTGCACGGGACGCTGAGGATACCCAGGTTGAGAAGGCTGGTTTTCCATGTGGCGATGGAACACGCCAACTGGAACACCTGGGTCAAGTTCTTTGGCCACGTGTTGGAGTCTGCGGAGGGGCTGAAAGAGCTGGTGATTGACTGGGAGCCTAGGAGGTCTCCGTCGGCACCGCGGGTTGGTTTTATGGCGCAGCATGAGGATAGGATGGAGAAGCGACTGTTCAAGGCCGTGGCCGGGGCGCCACATCTCGAAAGTCTCAGGATCCACGGAGACATCCCAGCGCATTGGGCCGAGCAGCTCGGTCAGATGCTGGGCGGGGACGTCAGGATGGTGTGTGTGAAGGAGAGGTGGTGGGTGGAGGATTGGGAAAGAGGCTGGGCAAACCATGTGTTTGATGAGGCTTCTTGGTCAAGAACTTGGGACGGTTGCTGACATGAGACTTCGGGATGGTCTGAGGGTCCACGGGTGCCTCAGGTACCGGGGATTTTCATGTCTGATCTCTGCACAACATTGGAAAGTGTATGGAGAAGCCAGGACTACTTAAACGGTGTTGACAACGTAGGGCGAGTAGATACATACATATATATATATATATATATTATGTGAAGATAGGCGCACAATAACCAGATAGGCCTGACTTCTGCTCAGTGGGTCTGACAGGAGCCTTGTAAGAGAACTGCGGTGAATTGTCCGATGGCAGCAGCCCTGTCCACAGGTCAATGGTCTGCTTTGGCAGCTGAAGTCATTGGTCTAGGAGTGAGCCGAGCGACGGGAGGCAGGGAGCTGCACAATGGCAGGCGTTCTGGCCAGCAGGACGACGGCAGGTGATATCAGTCTCGGCCGAGCACCAATGCATGAGTCCATCTAATTTGGAAACGTGAAAGCCCATCCCAAATGAGACTGCTATACTTCGGTCTTGGCCTGCAGCGAGTGATGAACACCAAGCTCGCCCTTGCATCTGCCCCTGTCCAGTGTAAGAAACATTACGGGGCAGAGTACTTGGGTAGATGATGCTGCCCTGGAGCACCCCTGTTCATGGTTGGGGGTTGAGTGAGGACGTCCCGAGCTCGCGAGCGCTGATCAGTAGAGGTGAGCGAGGGCAGAGGGGTAGCAACACTGGATTCAGACTGATCCTGCAATGACCAGATAATTCGGCAGGTGCCTGAGCTAGGTCAAGGTTGCATGCAAGCAGTCGGAGGGTCGTGATTAGCTCCAGGAGGGTGAGCTACAAGAGGACAAGCCTCACGGGCCAGATCTGACGCCTGATGGCCTCCACAAAGCTTATCATCATCGAGCCGTCTGAGCCAACGACAGATGGAGCTCCAGCCAGGGTGCGACCCGGCTGTTGCCGGACGAGTTGCACAGGGCTGGTTGACGAGGTACACACACACTACACAGCACTTTCATTACAGGCCACCGTCAAGTGCCCTGCGCAGGTGGAGCTCGCGGGAGTGGGAGTGGAAGTGGAAGTGAGCGTGGGGTTGTTGTTGATGACTCCAGGCTGAGGCCGAGACAGCTGGATGGATGCAATGCCATGGTCGGATCTAGCCAGCCAGCCATGGACATTCAGCAGGTTGAGTGGGTGGCTGGACAGGCTTTCACAGTCCCAAGCAATGTCGTGTAAAGATAACTGTATATGTTGCAGTCACAGTGACGCTCGACTGCAGCATGCGCTGGTCTGCTAATCGAAGCAGCAATTGACATGTGTCATCATTGATGATTCGGAGGATGAAAGGACTGGCTCACGGGTGGGAAAATACAAAGTAAAAAAAATCGAGACGAGATGAAATGAGGATTCGCGGTTGCTGCCGCCCAGGTCAAATTTCAGGGTCTCGGGCCCTCTCCACTGCATATGCCATGTACCACTACTCCGTACTATCTGGTCACTCTAAATATAACGAAAGTAGTGTGCAGCACGTTGATGACGCACTACCATAGATAGGGACAGTAATTAGTCCCAATGCCCCAGACTGGAGCAACGGGGTTTATTATTATTGCAGTCTAGGTGAGTGAGATGAAGGGGAGTATGCGAAAAGGGGCATTATCCAGGCACAATCGAGCGAGCAAGTGTTGACAAATAACCCCCAGCTCAAGCCAGGACTTGTGTCCACACTATCGTCACCTCTGCAAGGCTGGGTGGGGCCATGTTAGAAGCCCTCTTTCTGCCCCGTGCCGAGCCACGCGAACCATACACCGCTCCTGGTCCTCCTTAACCAACGGAAACGGCAGGCGGTGGGAGGTGGACAAGGTGGAAACACACACCAGCAGAGACCCCCACGTGCGGCCATCAAGAAGCCAGCAACGCTTTCCCACAACCAGGTAGACCAGTCAGGTCCAGCCAGGTCCAGTTCCCCGTCAGCACCTTCCCAGCTTCCACGGCCGATCTGCACCTGCCCCCTGCCGTTTGCCCCTGCCCGCCTGCAGGCTTGGTCCCAGATGGCCCATGGCACTTGCCCTGTCTCCTCCCCCGTTCTTGCCCGTCTCCGCCCCCGTCCGTCCCCTGTCCTCATTTGATTGCTCCGTTAATTTTGGCACCACTGCGAAACCGCCTTGATGACGTGCCGTTTCGGCTAAATTTCTTTCTCGGCGGGCGTGCAGTCTGCCTCTGCTGCAGGGCAATCAAGCCAGTCAGGCAAGTGCGTGCAACCACACGCCTTCCCGCGCCTGCCCAGTCAACGCCAGTCAAAGTGAGTGCCGGCCCTGTCCCTTTGACCAGGCCAATCCAGGCCAAGTCAGACCCTGGCACCAAAACCTTTCGGCTTAATCCAATTTTCTCCTGAAAGAGGCAGACGACAGATCCCAATCTCCTTTTTGGGCCCATCTTCTGGAACCCCTCGACCTCGACTCGACACCTCAGCCTCGACTCGTCGACCACCAACACCGTCATCAATCTGCTCGTCTCCATAGGCGGTCGAGATTTTTTATTCTTTTTTCACCTCTTTACCTCGCCCTCCCTTTAGTTCTCTCGCCTCCCCTCCACACACACCCCTCCCCCTCCAGCTCATCACCCACACGAGCCAGCTGCACCCTCGCTCGACCCTGTCGTTCGTTCACCTGGTGTTGGTCTCGTACCGTTGACGATTCCTAATCCCTCTCCCATCAACGACTTGACACGACCTGGTCTCGTCTCGACGTGTCCAACGGAGCCACCCAAGTCGCCTTCATCATGTCTGCAACAAAGGAAAACCAGCGGGATTCGGGCGAGGAGGACAGGAAGCTCGAGGGCGGTGTCCTCCGACAGGAAGCTGCTCCTCCTGCGCCCAAGGCCAGCGGCCTTCACCCGGCCGTCTACATCGCGTACGTGCCCCCCCGGAAGTCCAGCACTCCAGCCGACAGAGCCCCGCGTCCTTGATGTGGCGGCGGTGTCGGTGGCGGCGCTGGAAGTGACCGACCGCAATGACGGACACAACGTGGACTGCGATACTGACTGGTTCATGCTCGCGCAGTGTCTGGATCGCCTGCAGCTCCGGTGTTATTATCTTCAACAAATGGGTTCTGGCAACCGCAAAATTCAGTAAGTCCTTGACCCGCAGCTTCCAGTCCTGCTTCGCGAGACAACCTGTCTCGTATCCTGCTTCCCACAAATTGCAGCCGCTGACAAGACATCCTCACCGTACAGACTTCCGTAAGACCTCGACCCTCCGGGCCCGCGAGACCAGCAGCCCTCCGACATTAAAAGAAGCTCAATTGACATGACTGTGACAGCACTCTTCCTGACAACATGGCACATGGTCTTCGCCACCACCATGACCCAGATCATGGCTAAGTGCACCTCTACCCTCGACTCTCGACACAAGGTCCCCATGACCACCCAGACCTACATGTGAGTTGTGTGCTCCAGCCCGCGCCGTTTGGACTGTCGAGGGCAGCGGGGCGCAAACCAATGGTCCACGGAGTCGATGCTAACGCTAGCCATCTTCCAGGCGTGCCATTGTCCCCATCGGTATCATGTTCAGCTTGTCTCTGATCTGCGGCAACGTCGCCTACCTGTACCTCTCGGTCTCTTTCATCCAGATGCTCAAGGCCACCAACGCCGTCGTTACCTTGTTCGCCACCTGGGCTTTCGGTATCGCCCCTCCAAACATGAAGGTGCTTGGAAACGTCGGTATCATTGTCCTCGGAGTGGTTATCGCTTCCTTCGGCGAGATCAAGTTCGACCTGATCGGCTTCATCTGTACGTGATTATCGCCTCTCGCTGGCTGGGCTGGCTTCTGTCAACGTGGGCCTCCTGCTGACTCGTGTTTGTGTGTTGTAGACCAGTGCAGTGGTATCGTCTTTGAGGCTCTGCGTCTGGTCATGATCCAGCGCATGCTGAGCTCCGCCGAGTTCAAGATGGACCCGCTTGTTTCCCTCTACTACTACGCTCCAGCTTGTGCTGTCATCAACGGCGTGGTCACCCTGTTCGTTGAGATCCCTCGCATGGGCATGGCCGATATCTACAGCGTCGGCATCTTCACCCTCCTTGCAAACGCCTTTGTTGCCTTCCTGCTCAACGTGTCTGTGGTCTTCCTGGTACGTGGAACCCCAATTACTGCGCCAATCCCCAAAACCAGCCGAGCTCGCGTTACTGACCCGTGTGCCCTTGCAGATCGGCAAGACTTCTGCCGTCGTCCTTACCATGTCCGGTATTCTCAAGGACATCCTTCTCGTCATCGCCTCCCTTGTCATCTTCATGGACCCCGTCACCCTCCAGCAGTACTTTGGCTACTCGATTGCCCTGGCCGGTCTCTGCTACTACAAGCTCGGCGCCGAGAAGATCCAGTCCACCTTTGTCGATGCGCGCCTCTCGCTGGCGACCATGCGACAGAACCACCCCGCCCGTGCCAAGGGTGCTGTGGGCTTCATGGTCTTCGGAGCCATTCTCTTCGGAGCCTACATTTTCTGGCCCAGCCTGCACATGCCCCCGACCGTCGCAACGACGCCCGCGGCTTAAATGTGCACAAACACAATACTGTCGTCTGGGGTCTCGCTTCTCGGGTCGGCGTTTTGATTGAGGCTGGGTTCGGTTATGCCGGGGACGGCCAAATGGGAGAGACGGCAATGATTCAACGGGAGCACATGATGGGTAAAGAGCCGTTACGGAGAGCAGGCTGGGATGTTGCTCATGACTGGTATAGACTTATTGGGTGTTTTGTGGCCAACGCCAGTGTTGGACGTGCGTTGATTTTTTACGCGGCATAGAGATGTTCTGGCTGGACGACCACACGTTGGCCTTGTGTATTTCGATTTAGACTGCATTTGCGGGTCACATTGGCCCTTGAAAATGGCCCAGCCATCTGTAGATTATGTGGTAAATAGGATCACAAATGTTTCAAGTCAAAAGTAATCGCATATTGGGTGACCTCCATTCCCTTTGCGCTTGTACATAGTTATCTGGGGTTGTCTCCGGAATTGAATTCCAGAAGGGCCGTCATGCAAAGCGCGAGTCCCCAGTGCACTTTGTCATTGTGGAACGAGTGAACATTAAACCTCGTTTTGACTCATGTCTTGTGTGTACACTTCGCTATAAAGAGAAATCCGTGAAAAGTTGACGACGCAATCTTGTAGACGCGTTTAAAGTTGTGTTCTTCATCGCCAGACCGGGGAATGTGGGTTCTTGTATACGGAGTCAATATATATACCGGTACTCATGCTCAAGTCTTTGACGCGTCTAATCCTTCTTCTTGCTGAAATTAGGCAAGGCAATCCACAGCAGAAACAGGACTCCAAGAAACGCCAAGATGATGGGCTGAAGCACGCCGACGCCCTTGGACTGGGCGATGGCGCCAACAGCAAACGGCAAGATGGCTGCACCCCCGCCACCAAAGGCAGCAGCAAACCCAACGGCGGTGACGTGTAGGTGCTTTGGCAACGACTTGGTGGCAGCGACAACAACGGCGGGGAAGAGAGGACCGAGGAAGAAGCCCTGCAGCGAGACCGCGACGGCAGAAACGATGAACTGCGGGACCAGCCAGAAGAGGAGCTCAAGGCCCATGGCGGCGGGCACGTATATCTGGAAAAGGAGAGTTCAGCAACAGGGCACATCACTGAGTAGGTGGACGGGAGCAAGTTTTATTACATACCATGACGGCCAGCCTCTCACCAAGCAACGGCGTGATGAAGCCGAGGACGACTCGCCCAACCGTGATCCCAAGCCAAAAGCCAGTAGCGGACATTCCTGAAGCGAAAGGATCACCGTTGCGAACCTCAATCATGAACTTGACGATCCATCCACCGAGTGCCACCTCCACCCCGACATAGCAGAGCAGGAAGAGGGCGCACAGCCACGAGACGCGGGCGGCCGGCAGCGTCAGGAGGGCCTCCTTCAGGCTCGAGTTCCCGGCGCTGTCCGAGGTCTTGGGGTGGCTGTCGAGGAACACCTTGCCCGTGGCCTTCCAGAAGGCCGAGACCGTGACAGCGGCCTCGACGGCGGAGACGCCGATCATGATGTAGTAAAAGTGATACCACTGGAGGTTCGCCTTGGTGATCATGGACGTGGCGACCAGAGGGGCCATGACGCCGCCGGCGCCGTAGAAGGCGTGCATCACGCCCAGGACCTCGTTCGCGTTGGCCATGTTGCCGATCCAGGCGTTCCAGGCGGCATCGCCCAGCCCGTTGCCGAAGCCAGCCAGCATGTATACCACGACGAGGACGGGGTACGGCGGGTGCACGCAGGCAATGACGTAGGCGATGAGATGGCAGCTAGAAGTGAGGACCGCGACGCCCCGCTGGCCGAACTTTTGATGGATCGAGTTGTTCAGGAGGGCAGAGAGGGTGTAGCCGACAAAGGGAGACAGGAAGATGAGCGAGACAAGGGTGTACTCGAGGTGGTAGTACGTGCCCAGGTATGGGATGATGGCACCGTAGGCGGCGTCGTTCATGCCCATCACGAGCAGGGACCAGAAGGCCGCCAGGACGCGCAGGACATTCTCCCGCGACTGGTTCCATCTCTCGACAGTGTGCGATACGGTCGTCGGGGCGGGGAGCGAGGAGACGCCATCCTGGTTGCTGTGGTTGCTGCGGGGCCTGTCGATGCTCCCCCGAGGGCTGCTGTCCTTCCCGAGCGTCCTGCCCGGGCGGGCGGGTTCGATTCGATTGTCGTAGCTCGGCCGCTCCGTCAGCGGAGTTGGGCCGTCGAGCTTGTGGCCGGGGGCTTCCCGCAGCTCGATCGTCGCGGTTGAGGATCCGCCTGACATGTTGTCGTACTCAAATTCTGTGAACACGAAAAATGTCTTGGGATCTGATGCGCTGTGCGCAGCAGAGCAGAGCGTGCCTGGTCTGGGCGAGGAGGCTGCACAAAGTGACGGCCGAGGCTGTGTATCACTGTCAGGTTGGAGTCTGCAAAAAAGTCTTGGTATACAGGGCTGAAAGCAGCTGTTGATGTGTGTGTATGTACGGCATGGAAGAGAGCACACGCACTTACTTTATATATCTATATCCGCGGAGGTCGACTCGTGACGTTCCGGCGGTGTCGTGTAGTCAAGTTGCACCGCCTTAACGCCAGCATCATTGTGGAGCAGGAATTCTCGCTGATATTGGTAACTCTTCCAACTCCCTTGGCAGGGCTCGAGCTCGCCGCAGCTCGCCCTGGAACGGCGGAGAATACGCCAAGAGGGCGGCCCAGTGAGAATTTAGCCCAGGCGATCTCTGTGGAGAACCCCTGCAGAAGAAAGCCCGCCGCGGCGGACGACAGTCAACTAACACCCGTAGGGCCAGACCACTGCCCAAGGGGAGCCCACCGGCTTGGATCGGCTAAACATCGGACAGGGCTTTGTCATCGTCAGACAGCATACGGGCCCTTTTCTCATTCGATCTCGGCCCGCTGTTCCCCGACCTCGACGCAGTGTGGTCATACGGACAAATAACACCTCTATCATCTTCAGAGTTGGGAGCACGTTCAATGCTGTGCTAGGTGTGTGTGTGTGTCCATGAGTCACGATCTCCAATGACCTGTGCCCAATGTTATCGTCGGTGCTACCTTGTCGAACCGTCGAGGCCCTTGGCTGCAGAGCAGTTGGTATTAGTAAGATGCAGTACTCCAACAATTTTGAAACATTAGCTTAAATCGAGTTGGAAAGCGGCAGCCTCACTTGATGATCATAGAAAAAATACCAGGAATAAAGGGTTGAGTGGACATCCGAGCTTACAAACGGGCGAGAGTTGGGCTGCGGCTGTCATACGTGCAAGAAGCCCAACTGGCTTGGCTCCTGTTCGCCGTGTGAATCATTCTCTCTTCTGGCCAATCAGGCTTAGCATTGTGACTATCTGAGAACCTTGTCTGAAAATCGGTCATCATTGCTGACGGGGTAAGATGACCAACGCAGCCTTGTCGTTGTCAAATTGCCGAGGCTGCTTCCTAGAAGAGCGACACTGTCTGACGAGCTGCCGCAGACAGCGAGTGAGCCTGCAACGATCGACAGCAGAACATCACGACCCCTCTGGCCCAAAGTACTATGTGGCTCAAGCACTGCACGTTCAGTCCCGTTGACCTGATCGTTGGTATTCGTTCCCCCTCCCCAACACTGGCCTCGTGCCCAGAAGTGCTGAGAGTATGTGTAGACACACCATTTCCGCGCTGCCACTGCCCATGTCAACTCTCTGCATGCATGACAAGATCGGAATCTCGCAGAGCCCCGCTCAAATTTGTTCGGAAGGATCTGAGTGTCAAGATCCTTGAGTTGATTCGGAAGGTCGGTGTCTTGTTGCCGAGCAACTCACCGTCTTACGCGTGCTCGCTTCGAATGGCGTACGTTCTTCACCCCAATTAAGCGCTTCTCATCCACCACTACCGGCCCATATCATATTCGAAAGACCGTAAAAGGCGGTCGTGCTCGACTTTTCATGTCTGGAGGTCCGAACTTAATGGTCTAATGTACATGGCGGTGAGGTCCACCGCACAGTCGTGCCGCACTCCCATTATGGGAAGAGCTTGGGTGGAGGGAAGGACCGGAGTATAATCTTCGCAACCACAGGGCATCCCTGAATGTCCCACTGTAAGATATGCAGCGTCAGAATCGTCGAATGGAATAGAGCAAGAGAGTCTGATAGAACTCACGATGTTGCGGCATAGCTTGACCTCGGACAAAGCCTTGTACAGGTGCTCGGAGGGAGGCATTTGTCCAGCACATATGCCAGGGTTGCTCCAGTGGGTCAGCCTGTTACGGCAAATGTAGACACCCTGTGCGATGTTGTACCCGTGGACAGTCGAAGTCATGAACTCATCGTTTTGGCGCATTGCATAGAGGTACGCATGCCTTGCGCCATCGCCGATATAGTTCACTTGTGTGTCTCTGTGAATGATCGCCATTTCGTGGTCGCGGAAAGAGAACGAAACATACCCCTCCTTGTTGTGCTCGATGAACAAGTGGACAGGCGCTCCTGCCTGTCGCCACCACTGTGTCGCGCAAGGGGCGTTGGCCTGGTGGAGCTCCCGCTCCAAGAAGTTGCGAGGCCACGCCCTGCCAACCTGTCTGGGACTCATTTGTAGGTCTTCACGCAACGTGCCAACCATGTAGGCACACTCTCTCGTGGTGCGTCTCGTCACTCGATCATCGCCACCTTTACAGAAGTAGCCAGGGAGCCAATCGTCGGCGTAGATCATGTTGATCCACTTTCGGAACTCTTGGTCGGTCACAAGGATACCAGGCAAAATTCGACCTTTGATTTCTTGTAGGACAGACTTGAGGCTGAATTTAGCCTCATCGGATAAGATGGCTCGGCCTTGCAGTGTACCGCCTGGCTGTAGCATGATTCTTGGGCCAGCAGCTTCGGTCGAGCTCATAGGCTCACCATGTCGGTCTGCACCCTCGACAGCTTGCGGCATGGGCGCGATGGCCTCGTCGGGTGAAAGTGGATCATCCATCTGCAGTGACGTCAAAAAAGGTCAATTGGCGAGAGGTTCGCAACTGTCTTACCTGGGAAGTTGTCGTTTGCTTTCAAGTACTTGAGGAAGGAAGACCGCTTGACTCAGGCGAGACTGCGCGAGGGAAGAGCCGCAGTCGGTGTTGACGAGGGAGGGAGGTCGAGAGGGGAATGCCGGCCTGCCACAGACGAGGCCAAGGAAGAGGTATCGAGAAGGTCAAGGATCAAATGCTCATATGCCGCAGACGAGGCAAAGAAGGGAACTTGCAAAGTTGACAGTTTTGCGAGGTTTGCAACTTCTGCAAGTTTTGCAGATAGCTTTTTTCGCAGCCTAGAAATCAAGAAGCTCCACCCACCACAGCAGAGGTCGAGATGGGATGAAAAACCAGCTGAAAGTCAGACAATCAAGAGTGGAAGAAAAGGACAAACCAATGGGCTCCCTGTGGGTTGGCCTAGGTAGGCCATGAGCGGCCGTGCTATTTGCACCAGAAAACTATGGAAGTAAATGCATCTTCACAATGGGCAAGAGGGGAAAGCTTTTTCAAATGAATACAACTACAATGATCTAAACTGAACCGAAGAGAAGAACTTTGAAACATCTAGGGGAACGTTGTGCCGTTTCCGTTCGTGATGAAATCCAGAGTGCTGGCATCCACAACACGACGATCCCTCAAAAACCACTCGAGCCAGTCCCGCAATGGTTTCGTGTCAACCTCCGTTTGATTCTGACCTGGTGCCCTGGCACCTACTCCACGATCCCCGACAATGATAAGGAAGTCCGTGGCTCTTGTCGAGATGACACTGAGTCGAGTTGGATAGAATAGAAAGCCTGCCCCGGCCTTTGCAGCGTTTACCATGAGAAAGAGAATGATTTTCCGTTCCGCACCCTGCACTCAATCGGCTGTGGCGAGCTGGACCCAATTGTCCTTGGCCACGAAGGATACCCATTTTCCAGACTGATCTTTCAGCTTTAGCAGTCGGTGGGTGGGGTGCTTGTCTTGTGTGGAATCAACAGAAAAGATGACGCTGGCATCCGCAGACCACCGACGGGATAGCTGGCTTACATGCAAGGCTTTCTTTTGGGGCCAAACGTAACGAGGCTGCCTGTCGTCAATGTAGGTAAAGCATTAAAGTGGTCATGTATGCGTGGTGGGGTCGAATTTGTCAAGATCATGCGTGGGCAAGGAGGTTTGCGACAAGGTGACACATGTTTCTTCGTATTCAATGATCATTCAAGTGCAAACTGTCCTAAATTCCTCCTACCAGCCACAGACACCTTTTGAGGCGAGCTGACCGTAGACACGTCAGCACTCCGCCTCGAGGATCTTCACAGGTCTTCCCTTCTTCAACCACTTGACCTTATCTAGAATGCCTTCCGCCTTGAAATCAGCCTCCAGACCGTCCTCATGCTGGGTGAAGTGGTCCCAGGCCTCGAAGTGCATCGGAACGAGCCAGTCGGCCTTGATGTCTCGGAAGAGACGCGCGGCCTGTCTCCCACCCATGGTGATGTTTTGCTTGGGCGCCGGCGGTGGCTCGACGTGGACCATGGCTTCGCCCAGGTTCATGAGGGCAGCAGCGACGTGGAAGCGGGTACCAAGGTGGGCAAGCTCGTCGGTGTACACGGTGTCGCCGGTGAAGTAGAGGGCGTTGGGCCGGCCGTCTAGGGCGGACCCGAAGCTGTCGGCCGTCAGGACGAAGCCGATGCACTCGTCGCCAGGCACGTGCACGCACGGCGTCGCCGTGATGCGGAATGTCTTGCCCTGTAGGGTGACCTCGGCCGTCTCCCATGGCTTCATGCCCCTGACGCCGGGTCGGGGCTGGAGGTTCCTGGCGCCGTCCACCGTTGTGAAGACGTGCCGAGCGTCAAGGAGCTGACGGCCCACCTCGTCGAGGTTGTCCCAGTGGTCCTCGTGGCTGAGGAGGACGGCGTCGACGGGGGGCAGGTCTTTGAGCTGTAGGGCCGGGTCGTGATGGACTTGGAGGTAGGAGCCCCTGTAATCGACCGAAGACTCGGCTGGGTGGAAAAAAGGGTCTGTGAGCAGCCTCACCCCGTCGATATCAATGATCGCAGTAGCGGTCCCGATCCAGGTGATCGAGATGCTGCTGTTAAAACCGGTATAGGCCGACATGGTGGCAGGACTGGAATGGGCCCGTGTTATGGTTGTGGATTTGGCTCTGGCTGCTCTTGTTGCTTCCAATACTGGTATAAAGAGAGTGTGGGTTGATGCCGCTACTTATACTCATTTTGCATTACATCACAAATCGATGATATAAAACTTTACAAGGCATTGGAACGAAATGTCTTGCACTGATTCTGTCGACTTACCTGCCATTGTGGAGAAGTCGACGTAAATTTGTCAGCTCAGGGCGGAAGTCTTCCAGGTGTCTCCATCTGAATCTTGTTGATATCCAACGCTTAATCATCATTTGAGCGTGATTTTCTTCCTCTTGGATTATGTGGAAGGGCGGGTGCTTTCAAAGCTGGACCATTATAATGGGCCGCATCACCTGCCGTCACGTTTGCGTAGTAAGGAGAGCTAAGAAGGTATGCACAAGGCTTGACCCAGTTACTTCGCTTAGTTATCATGATGCGCCAATGCTGCTTTCATTTAAGTTCTTCTGCATACATGTATCGGCGGTACTCTGCAGCGCGCCACACAAGTCAACTTCCCGACCTGGTATCAACTACTGCTTGGTAATTGGATATTTTAAAATTATTCCTCAGTGGTGAGCTCCTGGCACAAATTTGTCATATGGAATCCACTTGTTTGCTGGAGTAGTTTCGGCGACTGAAAAGTATCGGCGACTGAAAAGTATCGGCGACTGGAAAGTATCGGCGATTGAAGAGTATCAGCGACTGAAAAGTATTGCTGACTCAAACACATTTCAGTGACTTCTTGGACTCAATTGGCGGGCCTATTTATAACCATATTCTAGACGGCCTTTGAGCAACTCCTCCCATGGGGTCTTACAGCAGGGGGCGTATTTATATTAGGGTAGATAAAACTCCTGGTTGAGCACAGCCCTGGCCCATTTTGACAAATACTCTCCTATCAGGACGAACTAGTTGTGATAGATGTCAAGAATCTCACAGACAGAGTCTTGTGAAGCGTAGGCCTCACGGGAAAACTCGTTGATATCTTTTCTTTTTCTACACCCTTCTTATCCTTTCCAGTGCTTTTCCTACTACGGAGGACACGGTAGGTATGAGCCTCGAACCCGAACACAGCATTCGGCTCTAGGCCTCATACGTTGAGTACTTAGGTTATGTGTTCATGTGTATTGCTTTGCTCTGAGTTCATTGTACTAGTTTGTGTACCTCATCTGGCTCCACCAACCCTTCCGGCCGGCTACAGAGCAGCTTTGAACAATCGGTTCGGGATCTGCTGATAACAGGCGATGAGATACTCCATTTTACCGAAACAGTCCAGATACGAATCCGTTGTATTCACATTTGGTGTGGTACCGCAGTTGTGGAAGTTCAGTTGAAGACCGGGATTTGCTGATAGCAGCTGTCGATCATTTCCATTGTCCCGAAACAGTCCAGATACGAAATCCGTTGTATTCACATTTGGTGTGATACCGCAGCTGTGGAAGTTCAGTTGAAGGCCGGGATTTGCTGACACCAGCTGTCGATAATCTCCATTCTCCTGAAGAACGACATCTGTTATTCTATTCAGAGATGGTATATTTCATGCCAGGCAGTGCAGAGTTTACCTGGGGAGGCCGGGATTTGTTGAGAGGGGTTGCTACACCTCTCCGCCTTCCCCATACACAAAATGAACAAATAACAGCCTCCTTCTCCTTTCGTCCTACTGCGGGGTAAAGAGATTAACACATCAGTTTCCCCCCCCAAGCCGATTTCGTCAAGCTTATGATAGTTAGGCTCCACAAGTGACAGTCAGCTGGGACGCTGTACAGTTTACAAATACGTGGGGGGAAAGGATGGTTGCAGAGACATTCAGTCTGCAAAGGTAGCAAGCTAAGTTTCAACGCCCCTTTCTGGCTGCGAAATTTGCTTCTCAAATGAGAGATCTGAGCCACGACAGCAATGGTCACAATCTAGTGTAACCTTCCTGACAGGGTATCGTCTTCTTACCCTTAGTACTCTTGTACGGAAGATACGAGAACAGACTAGTTGTGGAATGGTGGAGACCTACCTTGTGGTCTTCCTCGGACGTATGGAAAGGACTTTTAGATATAAAGGGTCCAAAAAATGCCTGTCACGCAACTCCTTTTCCTTCCCACCATTCTCATCATCATCATCAATCTTCCTATCCATTATAACCCATTGCATTGTGTCCAAAATCCACTTCATCTAAAAGGCAACACATCGATAAACAAAATGCCTGCATCTATCAACAAGTACAAGGTTGCTGCAGTAAGCTCTAGTGCACTCTAAGCATTCTTTCAGAATACACATCTGACACATTTTTCAGGTCAACAGCGAGCCTGTCGTGAGTGACACACCACTTTGCTCTATCCATAATCTAACGTCATGATAGTGGGAGAACCTGGAGGGGGGTGTGCAGAAGACGATCGCCTTGATCAACGAGGCCGGAGAGGCAGGTTGCAAGTTGATCGGCTTTCCTGAAACATGTTGGGAATCCTTGCTGACATTGCTTGTAACAACTTCACTAACTCCGTGATAGGGATTCCTGGATATCCCTACTGGCTTTGGAAGGTAAGACGGTCAAAAGATGCTCGATAGGGCCTGGCTAATAGTCGAATCTAGGCGAACTACTTGGAGCAGCTGCCCATGATCAAGAGGTACCGCGAAAACAGCATGCGAGTTGATTCGGATGAAATGAGACGCATCAGAAAGGCAGCCCGTGACAATCACATGTGAGCGTACATCCCTTCACACTGACACACATTCAACTAATGTTCCTTAGTTTCGTATCGCTTGGGTTCTCGGAGATCGACTATGCTACCTGTTATCTTGCTCAGGTGCTGATCGATCCCAACGGCGAAGTCATCAATCACCGCCGCAAGATCAAGCCTAGCCATGTGGAGAAGCTGGTCTACGGTGACGGCTCGGGTGATACCTTCATGTCCACGACTGACACCGACATCGGTCGTCTCGGCCAGCTGAACTGCTGGGAGAACATGAACCCCTTCATGAAATGCCTCAATATCGCAAGCGGCGAGCAGATTCACGTTGCGGCCTGGCCGCTCGCCCCCGGAAATGCCATGAGAACCGCCCCGGACACCGCCACCAACACGGCCGAGCAGTGGGCCGATCTCATCACTCCTGCCTATGCCATTGAGACGAACGCATGGACGATAGCACCATTCCAGCGAATCACTCAGAAGGGCCTGGATATGCACAACCCGCCTGGCACCAAGCCCATGACGACGCCAGAGCATTACTGCGGCTGGGCGAGAATCTACGCGCCTGATGGAACTTGTGTTGCCAAGGCTGATAAGGACTTTGATGGCCTGCTCTATGCAGACGTGCGTACTGTCTTTTACTTGCTTCAAAAACGGAGCAAAAAGTGGCTGATTTGTGGCATTCATTAGGTCGACCTGAACGAGACGCACATTCCCAAGGCTGTTCACGATTACGGGGGTCACTATATGCGACCGGATCTTATCAGACTCCTCGTTGACACACGACGCAAGGAGCTGATCACCGAAGCCGATCCAGACGGTGGCATCGCCACCTACTCGACCCGGGAGAGACTCGGCTTACAGTTGCCCCTGGACGCGCCCAAGCCAAGGGACTACAAGGGCGGCTTGGTAGGCGTGACCGGGACTCGACCAACTCCTCAGAAGCAACCTCCTGAGCCCCGACAACAGGAGTAAACAGTTTGGGAGGGCTGGCGTTCAACTCGGGGTCATCGCTTCATGCAAAACAGTCGAGACTCTCGTCATCTTCCCTTTTCGCTCCTTTTGTTTCCCCTGTAAGCCTCGATTATAGATTATCATGGGACTACAATCAAGATATAAGAGGTGAATTATAAGAATAGGATTGTGTTTTGTTCCTTAATTCTGCACAGTCGGGGATCCATTTCATTTGATGGGTTTCCACACCATGATTTGTCTTGTATCCCAAAACGAGACAAAGAAAAAGGACAGGTCTAAGGGATCGTACTGTTAGCTTTAGTAAGATGATTCTTTTTGGGATTAGATGCTTTAGCTGTACCTAGATAGTAGCACAGCTATCTGGAGCCTGCACTCCCCTTCTCAATCACTTTCCTCAATTCCTAGTTCAAAATTCCTGAATCTTGGAATTACCATAATAATCATTATCATAATTAGCATAGCTTGAACCAACTACCTGCCAACTATATAACTATCCTTCCAGGACCAGCTTCAGGCCTTGTCTTCTTCACAAATTAAAATCAATTATAACAAGTGTGCCATTCTTCATCATAATGTTTCTCACATACACTTCTTTATATACAAGGCTTAAGTAATGCAGTTACTTAATCCTATCTTCAATCACTTAAAAACAGTATTCTATATCTATCTAACGCTGGGTCTTTGAGCGTTTACTACTGTATGAAGGGACCGCCTACAGCTTCAAAAGAGCACGTATACGGATTAAGAACGAAACCACCTATATCAAGCGGCTCGCCTGGCTTCTGCTCAGCAAGGGTCAGAGTAGTAATTTTTATATATATACAATATACAATATACAAATATATAAATATACATATATAAGCTAGCTAATATACAATATATAATATATATATATAAGGCCTTCTTATATTATTATATATATATATATATAAAAAATATATAATATATAATATATAGTATATATATAGTATATTATAT